>JAJPUD010006803.1:36061-120852 GCA_023553655.1 Myrmecobius fasciatus
GTGTGTGTGTGTGTGTGTGTGTGTGTGTGTGTGTGTGTGTGTGTGTGAGAGAGAGAGAGAGAGAGAGAGAGACAGAGAGAGAGAGAGAGAGACAGAGAGAGAGAGAGAGAGAGAGAGAGAGAGAGAGAGAGAGAGAGAGAGAGAGAGAGAGAGAGATGGTGGGCCTTCTCTAGTGCCATGTGGACAAGGAGAGAAAGAAATTCAAAATTATCATGGGCTGGTTAAGTACAAGATATGTGGTACTAATATCTTTTCCTTTTTTGGTAGGATTGCAAGACTATTTGAAAAAGAGATTACATTAATTGACCTCTGATATATTTGGCATAGGATGCATAATTTGGGGGCACACATCAGGAATTTAAAAATAATTAAAGGTGAATCACAAAAGACAATTTCTCAAAAAATACCAAAAAAAAACCCTTAAAACTTTTTTAAACAATTTTTTAAAATTAACAATTAAATTTTGTTTTAAAAATATAAACTTTAAATAGGACTCCTATTAATCAAAACTTTTCCCTTTCCCCTTCTTCTTCTTCCCCTAAAAAATAGAATGATTTTTTTAGTCTTTTTTTTTAAGCTAAAAAAGCACTTCCCAAATATACCCTGCTCTTTCTTTCTCCCTTCAGCTTTGCCTTAGAAGTCAATTATGGAGCTTAAGATCATGTGATTAAAGGCATAACCTATTAATTTTTTATTATTAATTTTTTTGTCCTTTCTTGATCCTACCAACTAGAGCTCCAGAGCCATATAATATCATCTAAGCCATGGGAAATATCTTTAGACAAATCAGTGGGAGAAAAACTATCTGGCTGATTTTTCTTTGACCTATAACAAACTGGAGTTTCTAAACAGAAATTAGATTGGGGTTTTGGGCAGGGGGAAGAGCAGGATGAGATGAAAGAGGACAGACAAATTCTGATCCAAACAGGAATTTGATTTTCATTAGCAGAAATGCCAACAAGGCAGGTGAGGTAGTCTAGAGAAAGTGAGAGAGAAAATAAAGTGTATGGGAAAACTATCACTAGGTGGGCTTCCTTTCTCAGGCACAGGGGCATCCTGGATGCCATGGAGAGGAAATAAATGGAAAACGTAAGGAAGCAAGAGTGATTGCAACAATTGGTGTCCACAAATCAGGGAAAGCCATACTCACTCCTTCAGACTCTGTATCAGAGCCAGTATATCAAGGAAGCTGCTGGCTTTTAAAAAAATATTTCTGGGCACACAGGGCACACAGTCTATGCTAGCTGAAAGATGTTCGACAAGAATTTCTTATAATTTTTTTGTACATAAGTTGGGGAGGAATGAACTGTATATTATAATTCAATAAGCTTGGAATTGAGTGAATGATGGAACCCAGAGAAAGATGTTACTGAATTTATGTTAGCATGGAAGATCCCTAATGAGATGTTACAGGACCATCTTGGGTCTTGTTCAATTCAGTGTATTGCACAACAATTGCAAATTCAGCCAAAAAATTCTCAGTAGGTCAGAATGAAGGTTCACTTCTAAAAAGATGAAATTTTAAAGATGTATTTTAAAAATTTTACAAGTACTGATTTGAGTGGTACAAGCAGAGAACATTCTATGTGAAAACAGATTCTATGTGTATGGGGTCTGTAGTCTGGAGGCTCAATCTGAGTGTGATATGTTAGCCAGAAAAACTAAAGCAAATTAAAAAATCTAATTTTTATCCATTGTTTTATTTATGTTATCTCTTTTGAGCTTCCGGACTATATGGTAAGGTTGATGTTATAGATATTTTTGTCACCATTTGACAGATCTGAAAAGGTCAGGGAAATCCAGTGACCAGTGAACCCAGGTTTCTCTTGATTTCAGGTCCATTGTTTACTCCATTATACCAATCTTCCATAGTCTCTAGAACAAGGGAGATGATAACTTATTGTATCCTGCCTTATGTCTCACACATCTATACTTTGGTATCCAACTCTGGGCCCTACATTTTAGGAAAAATATTAACAAGTCAAAGGAAGCTCAGATGAAGGTGACCAATGTAGAAAGAAGATTCAAAATCATATCATATGAGGATGAATTGAGCACAATTAGCCTAAGAAAATTACTTCATGGACTATAGGTATCTTTTAAGGATTTTAAGGATTTATTCCATAAAAGAGAGAGTATATTTTTCTAGTTGACATCAAAGAAATTAACTAGAATCAAAAATGGAAGCTTTAAGGATGCAGGTTTTAGTTTAATGTAAGAAATAATTTCCTGGCATTTAGGGCAATTTCCAAATTTAATGGGCTATCTAGGATAGTTCCTAGAACTTATAGTCTTCAGACAGGGGCTTATGGATGTGCTAGTCTCATGTTCTAATATAAGCTGTAAAGATTGATTCAATTTTTAGGTTCTATGATTCTAAATTTTAAATCAAGCAGCTGACATTTAGTATTGTCATTTTAATTCATCAAGAATATCACACTTAATAATCTGTTTTCTGTGCTTTCACCCATAAGATAAATTCTTTTGAGATGCACATTTACAAAGAAAGGTTAGTATTTCCCCTTCAAATCTGAAAAAGCAATTTTAAGTATGCATAACACAGGGAGTAAAGCTGGAATACTTTCAACATTCTTTCTGACTTCCTGTTTTTATGCTGTATGTAGGCAATGATGTCTGTTAACATACAGAGAAGAGTGTCCAAACACTGTATTAGGAATGGATTATTCTAAGGAGAAAGCAGGAGAAATATCAGTGATCAGGAACCTAACCAGAATAGACCAAAATGATTTCAGAGAAATGTCTTGCTTAAGCATCTGGTTTCTTTCAATTTTCCTTTTCCTTTTCTAATTTTTCTGGTCTCTTTTTCTTCATTTCTTTTAAACAACAACAAAAAATAAAGGAGCTACATTTAAAATTGTAATATAGTAAATATTACTTTTTGCTCCCTCATACCTTTGTGACTGGCATAAGGAATGTTTCCTAACCCTCTCTGAAAACCTTATTAAATATTAGAATAATTTATAGCACCAGAGTAAGTAGTACAAATTCTCCTTTTCAGGAGATCTGCTATTTTTGTATTCTCTCCTTTCACAACTTTTACTTCAGCCAAACTAGACTTCTAGTCATAACTAAGATAGACACACAGATCATTAGGAAAGGGCCAAACAAAAAAAAAATAATAATAACTCATACTTAGAAGCAACCTTAACACCTACTAAACTCATAGGCTGAAATCACAAGTACCTGTGATTAGATTACATGCCAAGATCCTTCATGCCAAGGGATAGAGGCTCATTTCTTCCCTTTCATAGAATTCTGGTCCATCATTCCTTTACCTCATAGTCCTTTGAGGTCTTCCTTCTACTATCACTATTATCCCCAGTCTATCACACCTCCATCTAAATTGCTCTCTTTGCTAGTACAACCTTAACTACCTAGGATGGCCTTTCTCCAAGTTTTTTTATCTACTGAATTTTTACTCTATCCTCTGGCTCTGTAAATTTGCACAAACTATGTCTCATATTTGGAGTGTATCCTTCCTCATTCTGTAATTCTCAGCATTCTTGTATTCTTTTAAAACTCAGTTTAGATGTCACCTACTTCCCGAAAACATTTATCCTACCAATTAGTGCTCTCTCTCCCTCAGTTACCTTTTTTGCTCTCCCTCAATTACCTTATTTTTATGCCCATTTTGTATACCTGAGTAATATATAAATTCCTTAACAGAAAGAACAATTTCATTTTTGTTTTCATCAGTGTGGTGCTAAGCAAAGTGCTTTATACATCATAGACACTTAATAGATATTTGTTGAATTGAATTCATAGAGCCTCACCATTCTTAGTTTTTTAGAATATAAATTTAAAGCAGAAAAGGACCATAGAGGTCACAAGTTCAGCCTCTATCATTTTATTAATAAGAAAACTAAGATTTAGAGTGATTAAATGACTTTTATAGAGTCTTATAATAAGTTATAATAAATATCTGAGGTCAAGTTAGAACTGAGGTCATCCTTATTCCAATTTCACCACACTTTCCATTTGTCATACTTTTTACAGACATATTCCTGCTTGAAAAATAGATTTAAAAAGATTCAGTGTCCATTCTCTGGCCAACTGTATCACCCTGGACAAGTCACTTAACCCTGTTTGCCTCAGTTTCTTCACTGGTAAAATGAGCAGAAGAAAAAGTTGAACCATTCCAACATCCTTGCAAAAACAAAGAAGAAAACAAAAAACTAAAGTCCAAATGAAATCATGAAGAATTGAAAATAGTTGAAATGACTGAATCACAGAATCGATTCTAGCCCTATTATTATTTGTGATAATGTTTTATATCAAACATTAAAGATATCCATATTCAGAGTCTGGCTAGAAAAGATCCTTTCAAGTCTGAGAACTTGTAAATTTCCTAGCTAGTAGCAAGGATAATGAATCTAGTACTGGAACTGGAGTTAGGAAGATGAGTCCAAAATCTACTTCAGATACTTACTAGGTATATAAACCATGGTAAATCATTTAATCTTTCAACCTTAGTTTCCTCATCTGTAAAATGAGGATGGTAGTATTTGCCTCATAGGGTTGTGACTAAGATAATATTATAAAATTACTTTGAAAACATTAAACTACTATATAAATATCTGCTATGGTCCTCATCATCAACATCATCATTGTTGTTGTCATTGTCATCATCACATAAATCATTAGGAAAGGGTTAAACCCAAAGAAAAATTACTGCTTAGGAACAACTCTTGTGATTTGAACACTTACTTAATCTTTGTTTAATTTAGTTATATCCATATATTATAAGATTTATTAGAACAAAAGAGCAATGTAAAAAATAGAAAGAATCCATCTATCATCTCTTGAAATAAGCTCTCAAAAGAAAATTCTCAGGAATGTCACGGCCAAAATTCAGATAAAATGTAAAATAATTCAAGTACTCAGAAAAGGAAAAAAACTCAAATATCAAGGCACCACTGTCAGAATGGCATAAATTTTAGCAGCTATCATTATGAAGGAACAAAGAATATGTAGTAGGATATTTAAAAAGACAAAAGAAAAAGGTCTATAACTAAGAGTATCTTGCTCAGCAAAACTTGGTATAATCTATAAGAAAAAAAGAATATTCAATAAAATAAAGGACTTTCAAGTATTCATGATTGGGGAAAAAACAAACCAAGAACTGAAAGAGATCTTTGAAATTTAAATATTGTAGTCAAGATAAAAATAAACAAATGAACAATTAGAAGGGACTTTATCATTATGAACTGTTTACATTCTAATTGAGATAATTTATTAAAAAGTTTCTCTCATAGCAGTGATATCACAATAGGCCATAGACATAGTCAAGTTAGACAGAAGACTTGTGAAGAGCTTTGCTATGCTTTGAAAATCTTGTCAGAAAAAAAAGGAAAGGAAAGGGGAGAAGAAATAAGGATTCATTAGAGGGAAATAAAAGGAAAGATGGAGGAATTTGTTTATAATCAAAGTCTGAGTAAAACTTTATACTCTATTGTTCTCATTGGATTGCTATGAAGAAATAGTTTTTTGTGCTTAGCACTATGCTTTGCACATAATAGGCACTTATGCTTGTTGAAATGAATTAAATTAAAACACCATATATGTTATTGTTATTGTCATTGTCATTGAAAAATAGTTATTATTTTATTTCATGGAGATCAAGTAGAAAAAGTCTTAGAAAAAGTCATTGTCCTGCTATTACTCTTTTATGCTTAATATTAAGTGAACTATTGTACATATAGGTAAAATAACTGTGCTTTTGAAATTGAATATAAATGCTAGGATGCTCACTAAGAGCATCCTCAAAATGACTCCACTGGCAGATAAGCTGATGAATATGAAACGAACCTCAGATTGCCATGTCTTAAAAGCTGTTCATTCTATACAACTTGGAGAACATTGGTATTGAAACTTATTAAGAATGTCATTTTTATTTTTATGCATCAGCAACATTTCTGGGTGATTGTGAATAAAGGCTCATTTTGTGATAATGGTCTAGTTTGGCTAAGGTTTATTAGTTGAACTTTTTTTTTTTTTTTTTTGCTGAGGCAATTGGGGTTAAGTGACTTGCCCAAGGTCACACAGCTAGGAAGGTTTAAGTGTCTGAGACTAGATTTCAACTCAGGTCCTCCTGACTTCAGGACTGGTGCTCTATCCACTGCCCCACCTAGCTGCCCCTATTAGTTGAACTTTCAAGAAGGAAAGCCTGTGTTTGTAACATAGAACTATTTCATGTGTCAGTCTTGAAACAGTGAGCTTCTGGTATAAAATTCCCTTTCCTTGTTATTGGTGAGGAAACATTAATCTTTCCAAAGCTACCGTAAGGCAACAGATCCTATGTTTTGTTTATATTACATGGGCTTTTATTAGGGAAGTTAAAAATATATTATGGTCCAATTTTCAGTTCTAAAAGTGTACATCAATGGTAATTTGAATTGTTAATTGCTTTAAACACATTCTTCTCATTCAGTTTTTCCCATTCAGATTTTGGGAAGACATTAAATCTCTTGTCATATTTAACCATAGATATCTCTTTGATAGCTTTATATTTGATTTACCTTGCCTAGAAAAGATGAAGATACTTACAAATATTGCCCTTATGCATTGATTTAATATGATCCTGGGATTCAAGGGATTCATTTAACAATATATATTTAACACTAATTATCTCTGCTTCTCAAATATAGTATTGTAATGAGAGTTTACATGGAGAATAAAACAAGTATATAAAACAAAATATTTTTTTCAGATCTAGCATCAGGTTTGCATCTGAGAGGTAGTTTAAGGCTTGCTTTATGAAAGGAAGCTAGTAAAGTGTTTTCTAGTAATGCATGTGTCACTGTGAAATGTTTGAGCCAGCAATTAAGGATATTTTATGACCTTTCCCCTTTCACTTTTATGGAGAAGTTGAAATTTCAGTTACTTTTTTTGATGTAACTATTATTTCATTCTTTGTATTAATGATGCAGGAGCTTTTTGTTTTCCATTTCATTTCAATGTGTTCTGTTGTGCTGTTTGTATTGGGTACAAACACATGGAGAACAAGAAAATTTTCATGTTCATCTTCTCTATCTCCCTTTTTTTGTTGTTGCTTCTCAAGCTTCTGTGGTAAAATTATTGATGGGTTAAATTATTTTGTCTTTTGAACTTCTTTTGGCTCATATTATTTAAACTTTTGACTTTTAGTTGTCTTATTCCTTTCTCCCTTTGTCTTTGAAGTAGGGCTAACCTACAATCTATTGGTTTGACTCTTGGAAGCAGTGATACCATTCCTAATAGTAGAGTAATTGGGTCAATTATTAATGAATTATTATTAATAAATCTATACACTGGATAGCACTTTAGGGTTCCTGCTTTCATAGCTATCAAAAGTTTCACTGCACATGTACCCCATTGTGTATTACTCTACTTAGAGTTTCTCTGCTTTGTCCTTGCCATCCTCACTCACCTCCATCCTCCATATCACTTCATCTGAAAAATGGGCAGGGCTTTGAAAGGTTACTATTATTATTATTAAGGTTTTTCCATATTACTAAAAAAAAAAAAGGTAATTCCTACCAGCCCTAAAATCTTTCCTATCAAAGCCTTGGTTTTCATGTGATATTAATTTAAAGCCAATTTTGTTTTTTTTTTTGTTAAATTTTTCATTTTGTTAAACTTATACTTATTAGTGTTATTTTCTAAATGCCAAAAATTTATTATTGATAAAGGTTCTTTCTAGTCATTCCCCTATTTATGACCATTCCTCTCCTGGGATTTGATGATCTACAAGTCACATAGAAATACTGTACCCATGACCCAGATAGAAGTATAGTCACCCTTTGGCCATATAAACAATCAGCATACATTTTTGATAGCCTATTTATCTTTGACATTTCCCTCAATATCAAAACACTCACAAATTGCTTTAAATGTCCATTTCATTCTTTCTCCTTTGTAATGTCCTTATGTCTCCCTATGAATGGCACCCTTTTTATTATGTAGACTTGTTTGTTTGCATGTGGGTAGGAGTCAATTTCTTGAGTAGGAGTCAAAAACAGGATGCAAATGCAAGATCAAAGACATTTTCTCCCAACTCATTAAAATTCACATTCTTTTCCATTCTATTTTCCCAATTAATTTATATGATCTCTATTATCGTTGTAGTTGGACTTCTTTGGACACTCTGTCCATAACTATTATTGTCCCACAGTTCTGATGACAATCGCACATGCTAGACTAATAGCCAGCCACAGAAGTTACCCACATGTTCCCTGGAACAAATTGCCAGAGATCTTTTTGTTCCCAGTTCTGAGTCAGGCCTTCTGATGCTTACAAACAAGCTAACATTCTTTTTCTGGCTGGCCATTGGGAGGATGAATTGTACAGAAAGCTGAGCTGGCAGCCCCTGTTAGTGTTGTAAATAAAGAGGATTTACAAAATGCATTGTAAGGGAGTGATGCTGGGCTGGCTTCATTGAATCTGCTGTTTTCATCCATTGGTTATTCTTTTAAACCTGCCTCTCCCCCCAGTCTTTCCTCCCTGCTGTTTGTTATGTGAAATCTAATGTTCTGTGGTAGGCTCCATCTAAGGTACAGGAGTTTAAACAGCTTCAGAATGAGTGGCAATAGTGAGATTTTTCTGGCAAAGGATTCTGCCCTGTCTGGATTGCAGAGTAGAAGCTGGACTGATGAGAGTTGCCAAATGGATGGATGAATGCCCTAAATATGTAGCAGAACTAAGATCAATCTCTTTGCATTTTGATTCATCTCCTTGTCTGATTTATAGTTCTGTTCTGATGAGTGCTCTGTTAGGGTAACATTTAACTATGTGATGCTTTCTTTAGCAAAACTGCAAAATTCAAATCTCTGATTTTCACTATGTATTATTCAAAAAGTTGGGATTATTATTAACACATAATCATGCTAATTATTGAGCCAAAAGAGGGCTGGATTTACTTTGAACTCAGCTGTCAACTTGTGAGTATATACTATGAATTCTGCCCTAAGACTAGAAATGGAACTTTTTCTTTCTTTTCCCTAAAATATATAAAATGTGAGAGTGTATATGGTTTAAAAGACTATAAAAGTAAACAAATAAGTAACAGCAATAAAAACACTAGCAGATAGAATTCTACATATGGATCCAGAAGTCCTAAATTTCAAATCTCTGTCCTTACTACCTACTTAACATTAGGCTTCAATTTCCTGGATAGTTCATAGGGTTATATCTAGAAAGATCTTTCAGCCCATCTAATCCAACCATCTCCTTTCACACATAAAGAAACTGAGTCCTAAAGTGTTTTAAGTGACTTGGCTAAGATCAATGTGCAGTACATTAACTGGAGAATAAAAACCAAGTACTCTTATTCCAGATCCAGTTTTTATTCCATAAGGCAGAGCTGCCAACTCAGCTATAAAATGAGGGACTAAACTTAATGATCACTAATATTCCCATTCAACTCTAAATATATTAAATCTATGATCCTGTGAAAATTCCAATTAGAAAAATAGATTACCTAATTATTTAATAGCACAAAATAGTTTTAGTAGCAGTACTTCCACTGCCTTTCAATTCTTGATTATAGATTATTTACTACTTGACTTTTGTGCCTGTAGTTACTAATTAGGGAACAGAGTTTACACTTTTGTTAGATAAGATTTAAACATGAGACAAAGAACTATGCAATGTAGGCCAAAATGTTGAACTTTAGGATTTAAACTGGAGGTTGGATTCAGATTCCAAAGTCCTAAAATGCCAACCTAAATCCCAAATCCTTGGCTTTGCCTTATTGTAGGCTCTAGGTTTGGATGACTGAGAAACTCTAGGGAAAAAGGAACATGTAATTCCTAGATTCCATTAACAAGATAAGAGGATCCCTTGCTTTAAGGGTTTTCTTTACAAGGGGTCTTATAGGATTAGGTAATAAAGAAAACAATAAAATAGTTTGGGGTGATATAGGTATGTGGTTATTTTAGGGAGTAGCTTGTTTATTTGAAAAGTAATTGGAACTAAGGTAATAATAGATCACATATAGCTTTATAATTATCTGTAAGATTTACAAAGCATTTTCTTTATAACAGCCGGAAAGATAACGCAAATATTTCTATCCTCAGTTTACAGAAAAGGATTATAGGGTTTAGGGTTAGTAGGAGTTTTAGATATCATTTAGTCTAAACTCCTTATTTTATAGATGAAAAAACTGAGTTTTACAAGAGAGCATTGTATGCAATAACAAAATTTTGTGATGATCAGTTGTGATGGACTTGGCTCTTTTTAACAATAAGTGATTCAAGCCAATTCCAATAGATTTGTGATGGAAAATGTCATCCACATTTAGAAAGAGAACTATTTTCTAAGCAATTCTTTTTTGGGGGGAAGCAATTCAGGTTAAGTGACATGCCCAGGGTCACATAGCTAGGAAGTATTAAGTGTCTTGAGTCCAAATTTGAACTCAGGTCCTCCTGATTAAAGAACCAGTGTTCTATCCACTGTGCTATCTAGCTGCCTAGATTGAACTCTGGAGACTGAATGTGGATCAAAGTACCCTTTTGTTGTTATTGTTTGTTTGCTTATATTTTTTCTCATATTTTTCCCTTTTGATCTAATTTTTGTTGCACAGAATGACAAATATGGAAATATGCTTAGAAGAATTCATGTTTTAAACCTCTATATTGGATTGTTTGCTGACTAGGGAAGGTGGGAGGAGGGAAGAGAGGGAGAAAAATTTGGAGCCCAAAGTTTTGCAAGTGTAAATATTGAAAAACATCTTTGCATGTATTTGGGAAAATAAAATACTATTTAAAAAAAACCTGAAGTTTAAAAAGGGAAGTGATTCTATTACATACATTTCCATAGTTCAAAGATAAAAGATTTCCTGGAAAAAAAGTAGATTTCACACTCTTATGATGTAGCACCCCTCTGTGGCTTAAAGGATGGTAATCTAAAGTTGCAATGGCTGAAATAATTCTCTCTGAGCAGCCAGAATGATAATGAGGCTCCCCTCACCTAGTCAGATTGTACCTTTGACCTCAGCCCCATATCTGAAAACCTTTTCTGATCTGGTAGGACCTGCTAGTGTCAAGATCACACAGCTAGTAAACTGCAGGGGTCAGGATTCAAACTGGTCTTCTGACTCCAAATTCAATGCTCTTCACTGGCACGTAGAGTTTAAGGGTACTTCTCTAGTCCTATGAACCAAGCAGCAAATTTAAGTTTTCTGACTCAGATCTTTTCCCATTCAACTTCCACATATAATATAAAACTTAAAATTTTGTGTACAGGAATGTCTCCCAAAGTTGGGAAAGAGGAGGTGGACTTATTTCCCACAATATAGGTTTCTGGAGCCTAAAATAAAATTGTACTTCCTCTGATGTGTGCTGTCTCCAATCCTTTTATTCTGGACTAGAATATGATCAACTCCTGAAAGTTAACTGAAATTGGGCGATAGTTTAGTCAAGTAGAGAAAGGAAAGAATAACATGGATTACAGCAAAGCTTAAAGTGTGAGTCATAGTCCCATATGGGGTTGAGTCACAAAATTATTATTAGTAGTAAATGTTTGATTTGCATACCTATTTTATATAATTATACATCCAAGGTTACATAGATATTTCTTGGGTGAAAAGGGGTTGTTAGTGAAACACATTTAAGAAGCCCTGGACTAGCAGAAAGACTTTTCAAATATCTCAATTCTTGGTCTTTTTCTAGAAATTATTTTAATTAATATGGAAACTGAAACCAAGACTTCTTCAAAGTAAGACAAGTACTTTATCCATTATAACATATTACTACTACCATATAAATGTCTCACTTCAATACTCAATGAATCAACCAATCTAGAATTATTCATTAAGGTCCTTGTTCTGACCTAGGGATTAAAAGAAAGAAATAGTTATTGTCCTCAATGAGTTTAAATTCTTTCAGGAATATAACATGTACATATTAAGAAAGTATATTATAGTCTTTGGTGAGGAGGGAGAATATTAGAAAAGTCTGTTTTGGGAATGAAGTTCAATTAGTTCCCTGTGATCAGTGAAAAGAACTTGAGTACATGCTCTCACTTCCACATAGAGACAGATGTAACACCTACCTAAGATGGAGAAATGATCCTTTTTCCTCTACTGGAAATATAAGAAAAAGCCAACATACCCCATGGACTAAAAGAGAGAAAAATGGCTAATCCTTAGGATACAGCCCCCAACATGAGAGGTGTTTTGCTTTTGTTTGGGGGGGCAAGGTGGGGTGCTGCACATGGAGAAGAACCAGAACATTCTGATCATATATCTTCTTTGACAAAGATCGATCCTCTACTGAGCTAAAACCTGGTGTTCTAAAGTGGAATCTTTTTTTTTACACTGAAATAGGAGTTTCTAAACATCACACTAACTCATTTCAACAAAGATTTGATTAAGTTTTACTATCCACAAGACACTTTGCAGGGTTCAGGGAATGTAAAAATAATATAGTCTTTAATCTCAAGCAACCGAGGTAAGAGATTCTGAAGATAAAAAAATTCAATCATATAAAACACTCTTAAGAAAAGCTGAAGAAAGATAGAAGGAAGCAACAACTTCAAATAGGAAGTGATACCCGAGCCAAACCTTGATGTTACATAAGGATTTTGAAAGAGAAAGGTGAGACTGGTATGACCCTGAGGGATGGGCAAGTCTGAAGAAAGGGAAAAAAAATGAGAAAAAAGACAACAGGTTGAACCAGAACTTAGCTGTCAGAACCTCAAAAATCATCTATTTCCCTTTTTCTTTGCCTCTTCCTAGGGAGAAGAGCAGGATCTTAAGACACAGCTCTCTCCTAAGTAGATGACTAAGTCTTTTACAAGCTCCCTTCCTTACTAGATCCCTATTCTTAAGTGAAAAAGTCCTGTTTCCATAGGCAGAATGGTCAGTCCTTGTCTTACCACCAAAAACCTTGAAATAATGTTGTCTTATGTCAATGACTGCTCTGAAACTCTAGTGAAGGGTCACATAGTGAGCAAGCAGGTCCTATGGGTATTATACAGGTGTGGCAGAGAAGGGTAGGTTTACAAAAGAAAAGAATTCAATTCCATGCAATTTCAATTTAACAACAAAGCTCTAGTAAGTGTCTAATGCACTGATATTTAGGGAAATACTAGTACTTCTGCTCCACTAACAGCCCCATTTGGTGTGCACCTAATTCACACAACTCTTCTTACTCCAAGAAGTTGCAGCATACACAGCAGCCACACTCTAGTAAACCTTCTTAGTAGATAAACTAAACCAGGTTGAGGGTAACCAAGGGGTCTCAAACCTTTAGATCAATTAAGAAAATATCTATCCAAGCATATGAAGATCTATTGGTGATATGGGTAGATGAGAACAGTTTGTTCCAATAAGCATGAAGGTCACTGAAGCAGGTGTTGTGGAATGAATAGAGCTTGTTTAGACATCCATTCTGATCATATATCTCCTTTGGCAAAGCTCCATCCTCTATGGAGTCAAAATCTGGTATTCTAATGAAATCTTTCCTTTTACACTGAAGTACAAATTTTTAAACAGCACATTAACTCAATTCAACAGCCATAGTCAGTCATCTTGACTTTTGTCTTGCCAGTGGAGTTTAATGACACTGAAAGAGAAAGTAAAGACGATCATTTTGTGCAACTATGCCTCACTTAAATCCAATTTATATGTAAAAAAAAATCACCTATGTCATTTGATCATTTTTACCCACCTCAAACTCCTGAGGCAACAAATGAGTAATGAAGCAGCAAGTGCAGATACATTGAGAACTCCAGTCACAACCCTGCACACAGATGGCCCAGGCCATAGTGTGGTCATCTCAGTGGACTGAAGCCCAGAAGAAATTGGTAGTCCCCTAGTTGTCTGAGAAGCCTCCCCCCCTTTTTTAATTAAAGCTTTTATTTTTCAAAACATATGCATGGATAATTCTTTATCATTAACCCTTGCAAAACCTTGTGTTCCAATTTTCTCCCCTTCTACCACCCCGTCTCCTAGATGGTAAGTAATCCAATATATGTTACACATGATAGAAATATGTGTTAAATCCAATATATGAATACATAATTATACAATTATCTTTCTGCACAAGAAAAATCAAATCAAACCAGAAAATAAAATGCAAGCAAACAACAACAAAAAGAGTGAAAATACTATGTTGTGATCCACACTCAGTTCCCTCTGTGGGTGTAGATGGCTCTCTTTATCACAAGGCCATTGGAATTGGTCTGAATCATCTCATTATCGAAGAGTTCCATCAAATTTGATCATCGTATAATCTTCTTGTTGCCATGTGCAATGATCTCCTGGTTCCTTGCATACATCAAGATTGGTTTGATGAGAATGATGGGGAAATTTAGAAGCTGCTAAACAAAAAAAAAAAATGAAAATTCCACAGAGTTTATCAACAAGATAGTTTGTCCATCTCTAAGAAGGTGGCATTTAACTCCACCAAAAATAAGCATAAGTGAAAAACACATGCAGGATTCTCAGTTCAGGAAAAAAAAAAGGCAGGTAAAATTCATTTTTATGCTGATAGTAATAATCTAAAGCACTTTTATGATACCCTGAAGGTGGGATTAAGATCTAGGATATATCTCAACTACTCAACATGATGGGGCCATATTTATTAGTAATGAAGACATGATTCTGGAGAGATGGACTTAACATTTGAATCCCATTTTCAACAGACAATCATCAACCAATGCTGAAGCCACTGATTGCATACCTCAGGTTGAAGTCAATCTCTCTCTCTCTAACCAGATTTCCAACTGAAGAAGAGCTTTTGAATGTCATTAAGTTCTTTTCATGTGGCATAGCACCTAGCACTGATTCTATTCCATCTGAGAGTTACAAGGCATGGGGTCCACTACTCATAGAAAAGTTGGCTGAAATTTTCCAGGTTATATGGCAAGAAGAGGTTATCCTCCAAGAGTTTAAGAATGCCTCTCTTGTTCATCTCTCTAAAGGTGAAGGAAAATTATCTTATCACAATCACAGGTTAGAAGGTATGGGAGAAAAGGAAATCCCCCTCAGTTATTGACAGCAAACTTCTTGACAGAGTTCTTCTTAATAGGCTGATCCTTCATATGAAAGATAGTCATCTACCTGAGAGACAGTGTGACTTCAGGAAGGGTTGAGGAATGGTTAACAAGGTATTTGCTGCCCAACAACTCCTGCCCGACAACCTGAAGCAGAAAAGAGGTCTGTACAGAATGTCTGTAGATCTAACGAAGATCTTTTATACTATTGGTCATGAGGACTTGTGGATTTTTCACAAAGTACCTTCAATGAGAACAAAAACAATACCAAAGTCAACTAAAGAATTGATAGTAAGCTATTTCTAATTATTTAATTCTGTTATTAATTTCAAATTATTTAATTTGAAAAGACTAAATTAGAGGGAAAATTAGTGTGCGACATTTTGTTCAAAGATGATTGTGCACTCAATGCAGCCTCTGAAGCTGAGATACAAGAGTGTGGATTGATTCTCTGATGTTTGTGCTAATTTTGGTATGACAATAAACACCAAGAAAAGAGATTCTCCACCAATCAAAACTGTATCATTCATATGTGGAATCCATCAGTTACAACAAATGGAGAAATTTTGAATGCTGTGGATAAGTTCACCTACTTTGGCAATATATTTTCCAGGAATGTACACATTGACTTAATTATTGAATGGGTGGTTCTCTTAGTTAAACTCAGATTCCCTTAAAGACCTTACCTTAAAAATACTTAGGTCTCCCACTGTATCCAGAGCCACCTCTAGTCACCCTGATCTAATATCTCCTCCAATTTCTGAAGGAGAAAATGAGGCTGGCACTTTATACAGCCCTCCCTTCTACAAATCCAGTTCTCTTGCATGTCATGACATCATCTTCCTGATGTCATGTTCTTTCTTCGAGAATAGATAAACAACTACTGAGTAAAAAGCAGTCAACAAAGTATAATTTAAGAGGCACTAAAAGTCACAAAAACCATCAGGTTATAGGGGAAAGAGGCAAAAGATTTTGATTTGGATCTTAGCTATGTTTAGATATTGAACTCTGGTAAATCATTTCAATTCTTTGGCTCTTGGTTTTCTCATCTGCAAGATGGGGTGTGGGGGGATGGATTAGAAGATTTCTAAGATATCTTCCAGCTCTAAATTCATGATTCTATCACTTTAATCTTTCCTACTGAGTCTCATTGCAATGCCTATATTTTTCAGTCCTTCAAGTTAAAGTTACATAGGATGCTGTAAAATGTTCATATGTGATCTAGGTGAGATTTTTTTGAGACTCAGTTATTTTCACCAAAATTTAATTAGATCAATACACTGAAAAGTTACTTGCCAAAAACTTGAAGGAATGGCATCCTCAAGTAGTAAAATTTGATTGGGGAAAAAAGTCTAGGTCTAGAACATGCCTGATGGGAAGATCCTAGGACAATGATTCTCAAATATTTTCTATGCGTTATGCAATATTCTTTGCCACGAGGAATCCAGGTATACACTTAAGTTGTGACACTGTGGGAAAATTATAAGATTTGAAAATGCAGTTTCCCTCTAAAAAGGATAGACTTATGGTAGATGAATGTAATGGAATATTATTGTTCTATAAGAAATGATCAGCAGGATGATTTCAGAAAAGCCTGGAGAGACTTACATGTAAAATGAGCAGAACCAGGAGATCATTGTACATGGCAATAACAAGATTATATAATGATCAATTCTGATGGACATGGCTCTCTTCAACAATGAGATGATTCAGGTCAGTTCTAATGATTTTGTGATGAAGAGAGCCATCTACAACCAGAGAGCATTTTCATGCTTTTTGGTGGTGTTTGCTCGCATTTCAATTGTCAATTTTTTTAAACTGATTTTTCTTGTGCAGCAAGATTATTGAATAAATATGTATGCATATGTTGGATTTAACATATATTTTTTACTGTTTAACATGTATTGGATTAATTGCCGATTAGAGGAGAAGGTGGAGGGGAAGGGAGGTGGATTAGAACACAAAGTTTTGCAAGGGTCAACGTTGAAAAATTATCCATGCATATATTTTGAAAATAAAAAAAACTTTAATAAAAAAATAAATAAAAAGGGTAGACTTTTATTACCTTTGCAAATTCTTTATCTGATATTGAATTATTTTGAGGTTAAAACATAAATGTAACTGATGAGTTCAATTTGTTTTATGAATATTATACTTGGTCAACTATATGTAGCAAAGTTTGAAACTAGACTAAGACTTTTAGGACTTAATAATTCATATTAGAATTACCCAGAAATTTTATTTCATCTACAATGATATAAAAACTAAAACTTTGCAATACACCTATCACCCTGGGCCTTTGAAAGCGCCACTCTATTAGGACGGTGCAATGAGAAGTCATAGGCAGGCAGCTGACAGTTGAGAGATGGCCCACTTGATGTATTGAAGGCTGGCTCTGAATATTTAAGAGGAAGGGAAAAATTGACCCTGCATTTCCACTAAGCCAGATTCTGATCCCATCAGAATGTTACTATATCTCTTCAAGCTCATGTATCACACAATCAAAGAATGGCTAGATTTATTTATAAGTAAAAAAAACCCACTAAAATGCACAAAGGCTACTAAGAAAGTAACAAGAACATTTAAGGAATTCTATCAAAAGACATTTTTAATCTCCTTCACAACTTTTCCTTGGGTAGGGCTGTAGCAAGGGTTCCCCACTGTTGCTCTTCCAAGTTAATACTTTTCATCCTCAGCTCCATTGACCATATCTACAAAATCATTGCCTCACCCTTGTCATCTGAATCCATTGCTATTCCTGCAGCTCATTGCTTCTAACATTCTCCTTAACAATCAACAAGTATTACAAGGAACCTCAGTAGCTATCTAGGCCAACCTGTTAATGCAACTTTATTCCCTATCAATGCTTCTTATTGTGGCATTTTCTTCCTTTCCAAGTAGCATTTCATTCTTCCTGAAGTTCTCCTCAGCTTCCAAAAGATGGCATTAGTCATTCTCTTTCCAAGTATACCAGGTCAGCTAACGCTTATTGCCCTTACATGTCTTTTATGTCCTCTTAGTCCTTACTTACTCTAAAGCTTGATTAAGAAAAATTTGGAAGTCCTATTGAAACCATTGGTTCCTGAGTTGAATGTTTTTTTAAGGTACTTTGTATTATTAAACTTCATTTTGGCTTTTATATACTAAGTTAAGAAACATTAAGAAAAAAAACTGTTATAACTTTATATAACAACCTAGCAAAAGCAGAGAATTATGGTTGGGGTCATTTTGAACTATTAAGTGAACTTGCTTTCCCAGTAATAGCCAACACACCAATAAAAGGAGACTTAGGAAAGAGCTTAATTTAGAAAGGCCAAGGTCACCTACTGTATCTTGGGCCCTTGCCAGTCATCTTAAGCTTGTCTTGTCACTGGGCTTTAATGACTCTGGAAGAGAAAGTGAGATTGGTGATCTTGCAAAGCTCTACCCCATTCATATCCAATTCTAGCACAAGTCAAGACTTGAACCCCATAATGCCATTGACCTTCTTCAAGAATAAAGGACTATCATTATCAGCAATAACAATATCTTTAAAAAAAATAACAGCTTTTTATTTTTCCAAATATATGCAAAGATTGCAACATTCATCTATGTAAAGCCTAGTGTTCCAAATTTTTCTTCCTTCCTTCCACCCTTCCCTCTCCCCTAGATAGCAATCCAATATAGGTTAAACAAGTGCAATTCTTCAAACATACTTCCAGATTCATCATGCTGCACAAGAAAAATCAGATCAAAAGGGAAAAAAACAATAAAGAAAAAACAACACAAAGGTAATTAAATTTTTTTGATCCACATTTAATCTCCATAGTTTTTTCTTTGTTGATATTACTTTCCATCATAGGTCTACTGGAATTGTCATGAATCACCTCATAACAACAATATCTTTTAAAAATTATTATAATAAATGAAGAGTAGGATAATTTAGAAAACCTGACATCTATATAAATTAATGCAGAGTGAAGTGAGCAGAACCATTTATTATTTATTTTACACAATATTTATTATACATTTATTACACACAATAATAGCTATATGGTAATGATGATCAACTGTGAAAGACTTAACTACTCTGATCAACACTGTGAGCAAGGAAATCCCAAAGGATTCCTGATCATCACCATGATCCAAGATAATTCCAAAGGATTCATGATGAAACATGTTATTCACCTCCAGAAAGAGAAGTGATAAACTCTTTCTGCAAATTGAAATATAATATTTTTAACTTTATTTTTTCTGCTTTTTTTGTTCTGGAACATGGCTAATATAGAATCATTTCCCATGTATAATTAATATATTTCTTATCTTCTCAAGGGATAGGGAAAAGAGGGATAGAGTTTGGAAATCAATTTTTAAAAGATGCTAAAAAATAATTTTTAAAAGTATATTATCAACAATATTGCTATTATAAAACCTCTAGAGGTTTCCCAATAAAATAGAAGCAAAACAAGTGGGAAACAAATAGATTTATTGTTTACACAGTTGACAGCAGAGCCTCTTCCTTGTTATAATCTCATCTCACAACCTACCTCAGGCCTAAGAAACTTTTTCCCCCTTAAAAACACAGTCTCCCAATAGTCTCATTCAGCCCTCTGATCTGATTCCTGCTCAAAGTCTGGTAAATGGAAGTTTGGGTCATTTTCTTGGTGCAAAGTCCTAAAGTTTCCAGAACTGAATGTCATTAGCTTCAAAACCCCAGAACTTATCACCTTGACAGACAACAGTTGCTTCTTAGTCTGCCATAGAGCATCAATCAAACCAGGATCTAGGGAACCTGTTACTGATTGCAGGATAGGAAAAAGAAGTTTAAATTGATTGTGAAGGAAGAATCAGTTCTTTTTACCCAGCTTCAACCCAACCCCAGGAGTTCTTGTGGATTGCATTGGAAATTCATTCAAATTGGGATGAGGTTGACTATTCTAAGAAGAATTTTGTTTAATGTATAAACATATACTATGTCAAAATAAAGTTTTGATTGTACTTGAAATACTTTTTATTCTCATTCTTTTTAATTTTCATTCTTTTAAACTAAAATTTACATAAAAACATTTGCACAGGGTTATGAAACAGAGAAGATCAGGATAATAATAGGCCATCCAAAACATGGAACCAATTGTCTTTTAGGGCTTGATAGAAGAGTATTCGAGTCCCTTTTGTGACAAGACCAATTCTTGTCACAATTCAGTTCTGGCCAGAATTTCTTCACTTCTGAAGCCTTCCTTTGTCCTCTCTGGGGATCTGGGATTTCATAAAAGAATGCCAAACTGTCTAGAAATCCTCTGTTGAATGAACTTCTTGACTAGTATTAAATAGTCTCAATAGCAAAAACTAGCAGATAGCCTAGTATCCATGCATGTCAGACAAATCTCCAAAATGCAACCCATCACCAACTGTGGTAATGGGTTACAATTAAATTAGCTTTGAGTTGGATAGCTATTCAACAATTTTTTAAATACTTCATAGCCAAAGGGAATAACTAGTTCTCCTAAACAACATTAACATCACACATCAGGCAGACTGATATGGCACATTCCCCTACTTAGAATTTCATTGGGAAACAATATCTTGCTCTTTAAGGGTGATCACTAAGGGATAAATTTAATTTCACTTCCAACAAACAACCCAAAACTCTGAAGCTTCCAAGACATCATAGAATATTTATTCAATTCTTTGTTCTATGAATGAAGCAAAATTTATTTCCAAGCATGTCTAGAATAAAGAATTACCTATTACTCCTAGACCCCTTTAACCATGCAATAGTGAATAGTGATCACTCTATGTTCTGGTGAGTGCCATTATCTCCCTTACTTTATTGATCCCTTCTACCATTCTTCCTTTCCTCTCTTGGAGAATTACCCCACTCTTTACAAGAAGAATTCACAGTGACAACAGGTAAAGTCAATGCAATATGTATTTCCTCCATGTTTCCCATAGAATCTATATACCACTTCTTTTCTTCCTTCCTCCTGAGATCATGTAACTCCTGTGACTTCAGGGATCTTCTGCCGTGACACTGGAACAAAACTACATTCATCGACCCAGTCTTTCAGCTGAAAGGTTTCTAAACTAGCACTCTCTCCCATGACTTACGGTTTTTTTTTTGTCCTGAATGACTAGTAAGCCCATAATCTAGAACCTCTTATTTCTGAAGAGAGGTACTGTTTTCTACTTTCTTCCTCTCCTAGCTCCATTTTATTACTCCAGTAATTTCTACTTGGTGCTTATTCTGTAATATTCCTTTAGTCTCTGGCATTCTGTAAAACAGAATGCTTCTTTAATTTTCCCTATGAAGCATTCTTAGCATGTGCAATCATGTATCTTCCCCCATCCCCTACCTCTACTCTTCATAAAAAGAGATGATTCAAGGAGAGTCAAAGCCACCTATGATTGTGCTTAAATTCCTAGGATTTCTCTTACACATTCTTGCTCCACTTACTTTACAGGTTTTCCTAAATCTATCACTGCCTACACATGAATGTAAACAGACAGAACCATTCAGGAAAGACTGCAAGTACTACAGTTAGAATAAATAGCTCAAAAAAGACTTTGTGGAAATTTCTTTGGGAGGAGGGGAATATTTATTTACAAATTATACAATTTTTAGAAGAGCAGTTTGGTTTCATATTTAATTGTCTGAAGAGTTTATCCAATTGGATATAACACTGTATTCAGTGAGAGAGTTCTTAATGAAACTCTTTAAGTACTAAATAATTGGGCACAATGCTGATAATTATAGACTGATTCCACTATATATCTGATTACCATTGTTTTTTGTAATTTTTAAAATTTATTTTTCTATATTTATTTATTTAGATTTATCTTTTACTTTTTATTTATTTACTTTTTATTATTTATTTTAAATTTAAATACAAAATGAGAAAAAGAAAAAAATTGCCATGTACACAGCAGAACATAATACACAAAAAAATGAATTTTCATTTCAAAAAAACCTAAATAATACATATTACACATTGTTTTCAAAGCTACCCAGGTTTTTTTTTGCTTCCTTATAGATTTTATTTTGTTCTTTTGTGCATTTTTATTTTTCCCCTCCCCATAGCTCCCATCCATATTCTAAAGAAGGCTACAATTAAGCATGGATACACACACACATACATACACACATACACAGAGTGATGTGTATAAACATACACATATATACCCAAATACACTCACATACATATGTGTAAGAGTGTACTATATTTATTTCCACCTGTCATCTGTTTCTCTGAAAGTGAATAGAATATTCCTTCATAAGTTCAAGTCTTCCCAGGTTTTTCTATTTATTACATATTATATAACATATTAAGAAATATCATAATATGTAATGTTATAACACATGGCACATATAATTACACCCAAATATTATTGTATTCAATATTCATCTATATTATATGTTAAAGTATATAATTATATATCAATATATCATCAAAAGCATTTATAGATGATATATTAATTAGACATGTATATTTATAATAATGTATATAATTACTGTATAATATTAAATATATTAAGATATTACATATTTTCCTAAGATATCTTCTTTCATGGTACTGTCATCTTTTGAAATTTTGATAGCTTCTCTAATGAAGTTGAAAACACAAATAACATTTTGCTAGCTAATCTACTTCTCAATTTACTTTAAGTTTTAGCTTTTGATATGCATATAATACTTACTGCCATGAAAAGAAATTGAGCAAACATGAAAGGGTCTACCAGTTCTACAGACTGCATGAATTATCCCAGCACAGGCTTAGACAAAGAATAACATGCAGAAAGACCTTACTTAACTGTGAGACTGTTAAGTATTGGGCTAGTTTTAGTGAGACATGTTCAGAATGGACTCTGATGGAAATAGAAAATAATAGAAGCACTCATTAGTAACACAGAGCAGAGAATCATCTTGTTTTTATCAAAATGGTATGACCATTTGTTCATGTCTTATAGACATTTTAAGCTGGAGTTGAACACAATACATACAATAAATATATAAATGAATACAATAAAATGTTCCTAAATGAGAGAATATGATAGGTTGTGTGCACAGATTAATCCAAAATGCAATGCATTGTGTGAATTTTCAGAACATTTTTATTGATATATTTGCTTCTTTTCTTTTTAAGTGTGTGTGTGTGTGTGTGTGTGTGTGTGTGTGTGTGTGTGTGTATAGGGAGGGAGTATTTAATTCTTAAACTGAGTCTTAAACAAGGACTGCCCAAATATATATTTAGAAATTCTTCCATCTTGTTGAGATAGGTATTACATGTTAACTAGATAGCAGAGTACAATAACAAGTCCAGGAACATCACCAGGCAAATTGTGATAGATTGCATTTGATTTTGTTTGCCTTCACATCTGCCTTTTCTTCAAAGCAGTCATGTTATTCTGTTGACTACAATTGACTTGGGGTCAGTTGGGAATAACTAGGCTCAATTTTAGCCTCTGATGTTTGCTAACTGTATGACCATGGGAGAGTCCCTTATTTTGAGTCTTTGTTTGTAAATTGGGAACAATAATACTTGGATTATTTATCTCACAGTCTCAAATAACACAATATGTATAAAGTATTTTGCAAAATTAAATCACTATGTAAATGTCAGTTATTATTACTCCTCTTTAGGTAGCTTCTTTCTCTGAGTGCCCTGTATCCTTATACTTCTCATTGGTATTTCAAGTTCTCTTCTGCAACTCATTCCACTGTAAGAGATATTTATTTGTTCTGAGGTTATCTCTATTTTTCCATAATCAGTTTACAAATGTCAGTATCCCGTATGTTCAGGTCTTTTGAAATGATTGAAGCTAATCTGAAAAACCAAGTCTATCCTCATGCCCCCAAGAAGTCAAATACAGATGGAAAAGTCTGTATATACTGAAGTATTTATATGAGAACTTTTTGATAATAACAACCTAGGGAGGAAAAAAAAAAGATGGGTGCCTATTGATTAGAGAATAGCTGAGCAAAATATAACATATAGATATAATGGAATATCAGAGTCTATTAGAAAAGAGGGACATAGAAATTTAAGAGAAACAGGGGAAAACTTGTTTTAGTCAATGTAGATTCAAGAAAGAAAATTAGGAGCAATATCTAATACAACAACATGAATGAAAACATCATTAAAAAGTGACAGGACTCATTAAATGCAAAATCAAAATTTGGCTCCAGATAAGGAAATAAAGTACCCTTCTCCCAAAGGAGAGAAGAATATGTTGCAGATTTGGAATGTGTTATATTAGTTTAGGCATAGTCACTGATTGTCTAATTTTGCTTAAATGGTTCCTTGTTATAAGGAAAGGAGCTTGGGTGGAATATATCTAGAAATTAAGATGGTATTTTAAGAAATGCATTAAGGAAAGGAAGAATAAAGAAAGGAAAGGATGAAGAAAAAAGGAAGAGAGAAAGAAAGGAAAGAAAGAAAGGAAAAAAGAAAGAAAAGAAAAGAAGAAAGCACTTCTGTCCAATCAAGGAGATACAATGGGAGAAGTATGATTAGGGGCAATTAACATTCTTTGAGAGAAGAGTCTCAGTGAAGAAACAAAAGATTAGATTTCAGTTTTTATCTGAAATAGTAACAAAGAAGAAATAGAACTTCTGGCAACCTCCCAACATTCAGAAAGAACTGACTAGGGGTAATCATATGATAAGACTAGATTGACATGTGGGAAATGAATTCCAGAACAGCTGATCCAGGCCCTGAAGGCAGCTTTTGGGGAGGGTAGGAGTAATAGAGAGGGAAGGAAGGTTGGTGGGTGGGTGGGGAGCCATATAGATCAGAAAAAGATCACAGAAGGAGAAACACCAAATCATGGAAGAATGGCATATTTTTCATGGAAAATTTTCACCTGAGCCATGCTGTTTTATACCTGGTGTATATAGACACATCACTCTTTCCTGCTGTTTCATTAATGGTGGACTGAAAAAAATTCATACAAAGGTATTAATTGTTATCATTGACTTCATGTGTTAACTCTAATGCAAGAAAAATAATTCTAGACTTTACCTGAAAGAATGAATTTCTAGTGGGGGGGGGATTTCAAGCAGCTGAATGTGTTAATTAATTGTTAAAATGAAGAGTATAAACTGGCTCTCCATCTCAGATATAGACCATCCAGAACTCATCAGATATCATGATGGATAAATAGAAGAAATTCTATAGAGGCACCCTCTCTCTCCCCCAACAAGATAAATAAAAAAGATCTAGAGAAGTTTCCTCTGACAGGAAAGGGAGAAACCTCTGTGAGAGAAAAAAAGCAACAAAGATTCAAAAGCCTCTTTACTATCAACACAGAGTTTGAAAATCAATTATCTTCTAGTTCTTAAAGTGTTCCCTCTCCTCTCCATGCCCCACTAGCATGAATTAGTACCATTTCCCAGATCTAAGATCCTTGATTCTTACCCATGATGATTAGTCCTGTTAGACCTCGATAAGAATTCTTTATTGTTTTAATTTATTCAATTTCCCCCCAATTAAAACAATTTAAAACAATTTTTTCATTTGTTTTTAAAACTTTTGAATTCCAGACCCATTATGAAATCACATGGGAAGTTATGCAAAACGTTTCCACAAAAGTCATGTTGTAAAAGAAAACATAGATATCCCACCCTAATTTAAAAAAAAAATGAAAAATACACAGAGAGAAATAGAGATAGAATACTTCAGTCTATATTCAGACACAATCTGTTCTTTCTTGGAGTAGGATTTTTCATCATAAATCCTTCGGAGTAGTTGTGGATCATTGAACTGCTGAGAATAGCAAAATCATTAACAGCTGGTCATCCCAGAATATTGCTATTACTTTGTATACAGTACATTTCACTTTGCTTGAACTCATAGAGAATTTTCCAGTTTTTTTTTCCCCCAGAGCAACCTGCTCAACATTTCCCAAAGGAAAATAACATTCCATGATAATCACATACCACAATGTATTCAACCATTCCCCAATTGATGGGTATCTCCTCAATCTCCACTTTTTTGCTTTGAGCAGAGAGCTGCTACAAATCTTTTTGTACAAATAAGTCCTTTTCCTTTTTTTTTTTAATCTCTTTTTGATATTCATGCCTAGTAGTAGTATTGTTAGATCAGGGGATATGCATGATTTGTATCTCTTGGGCATAGGTCATATTTTTCAATCATTTATCAATTGGGGCATGGCTCTTATTTTTTACAAATTTGATTCAGTTCCCTCTATGTTTGAGAAATAAGGCTGATTATTTACCAGACTTAACTGGTTAGAAGTAAGGGTGCTTCAAACCTTCCAGGACCCTAATGGATTACCCTATTCCACCACACAACTCAGAAGACCTAACCAGTTTCCCTAAACTTCTCTGACTTTCCAGCTATTTATGAATATTACTTCTTAATAAAGCTGGCTTATTTTGCCATCTTAGAGCTCCATTTCCCTTGTACTGGACTGCTGGTGTTTTGAATCTCCCTTTGCCTGTGTTAAGACTACCAAAAGCATAAACACAAAGGATCACCACTATAATCACACATATAGGATTATGAGTTGGCTGTCTATTACTCAAACCTAGGATGATAGTTTCTGCTGAGGCTCATATTGTCTGTGTCAGACTTAACATATTGCTAGAGTTGGAGATTGAAAGGAATCAGGAATTGTTAGGTCTAAGAATTTGAGGTATGCAGGGGACCTGTCATCTGGGCTTCTGTAAATTCCTTCAACCCTGAATCCACTTAGAGAGGACTTGCAGACTGGGGCTAGAGAACAATTCAAGACCTGTTTTACTGAGGAGTTTTTTATCAGAGATAAAAAATTTCATTGAAACTAATTAAAAATATAGGCATATAATTTTGTTCTAATAAGAAAATCCTATAAACAAAAGCTCAGATTTGTTTTAAAATAACTCAAATCCAGAGTCAGGAAGTTAAGATTTACTTTAAAGTGGACAAACAAATGCTACTGTATTAATTTCTGAGTTAGAATTTTCATTTCTTGGTTTCTTATACAGTATAGAGCATGCTAGTCTTTGATTTGGGGGACCTAGTTTTTAATTCTGGCTCTGCCACTTTTTATTGCTGTGATTTGGATAAATTACCAAACTTCTCTTGGTTTTGGCTTCCTTAAGGGTAATAATGAAGAAGTTAGATCTATGATTAATTCAAGGTTGACTTAAAAAAAAATTTTTTTTTAGAATTTAAATGTTAATTTTTTTATTGCTCTGAATTAGACACTTAGAACTTCTAGTCTGTCTCAAATTAGATTATATGATTGTTGGCATGAAATTGAAGTTCTGACTCTCAATATTGTCTATATTAATTGAGTAAATGCCAAATGTCCACTCCATTTTATGCTGTGAAGCCATAGTCTAAAAGAAAACAAAACAAAACAAAACAAAATAAAAAAAGAACGAATGATGTCATTATTGAATTTACCAACAAATAAATAGTAGTCATGCTTTGAGTAACAGAGCCAGATGGATGAAAGCACAGATCAAAAATACTGTTCAAAGGAAAACTCCAAAACCTCCAGTTTTCTTTCACTGAGCAATTTAGCAGATAAAAATTTTAGGAAGGGAATGATAATTCCCTTACTGTACTTCTGTTAAATTAATTTAATACTGTACTTCTGTTAAGCTAAAGTATAAGGAAGGAAGAAATGAAGTCAGATAAAATCAATATCTGGGATAAATTTTAAAATTGTTTCATTTAAATTGAGGGGTAATAGTGGATATAAAGTTGAGTATGGGTCAGGAAAACCTACACTGAAGTCCTATATCTAATATGTACTGCTTGAGTGAGTCCGGGCAAGTACTTAACTTTGCAGTGCTCTAGGTAACTCTAAGAAAGTAAGTTACACAAGGAGTTGATTCAAGGCAATTCCAACAGACTTGTGATGGAAAGAGCAAACCACATCCAGAGAGAGAAGCATGGAAACTGAATGTGGATCAAAGCATAGTATTTTCACTTTCTTTGCTGTTATTGGTTTTTGCTTGCTTTTTTTTTCCTTTATTGTGCTTTTTTCCCTTTTGATCTGATTTTTTTTTTTTTTTGCACAGCATGATTGAATTTGGAAATATATTTAAAAGAACTGCGCATTTAACCCATATTGGATTGTTTGCTCTCTTAGGAAGGGAAGAGGAGGAAAAAGAGGGAGAAAAATATGGAACACAAGGTTTTGCAAAGGTGAAAATTTAAAACTATTTTTGTATGCATTTAGAAAAATAAAATACTATTTAAAAAGACAAAAAAAAGAAAGAAAGAATACAAGTTTCCAATGCGCAATAACACAAAGTTTCTCAAAAAGTTCTTTATGCCAATGAAACTGGAAATTCACTTTCAATCTCCGAGCCTAATTTTCATTAACTCATTCTTATGTATAGATTTAATTAACATATCTGAAATGATAAAGGAGAAAGTGTATGTCCTCTTGAGACTGGGAGTTAGTCCAGAACACTCCTGCCTCTTCTCAATAAAGAGAGGGGAAGATGGGAGAAGTTGCTGAAAAAGAGAAATTTTAAAGGGGATATGAGGAGGGTGGAGGGAACCAACATTGGGTTTATAGTTCAGCATTGGTTTATTTTTTTAAATTTAAATATTAATTTTTGGTTCCTTCAAACTTGACAAACATATATAGCATATATATAAAAAGAACATTATATATAAAACTGCTCCTCTCTATTCTATAAAGTTTATTTTTAAAGTATAAATAAAACTAACAATTTAGCTACAAAGTTGCCCTGCTTTTCTGTCTTCCACTAAATTTACTTCCATTCCCTTCGGTCTATTATAAACAATTTCATTGATGTGTTTTTCTTTGTTCTATTTTCTTTTTTCCTTTGTCACCACTAAGACCTATGTTGGCAAATATCTTCAATGAGAATAAGCATGGAATCAAGGTCAGCTACCACACTGATGGTAAATTCTTCAACTTGGAAAGGCTATAAGCCAAAACTAAAGTGGAAGGAGTGTTGGTACATGATTTTTTGTTTGCATATGATTGTGCATTCAATGCAGCCTTTGAAGTTGAAATTCAACTTTCTGCTCAACTCTCTGCTATTTTTTTTTTTTTACTAAATTGGGTACCAAGAAAACACAGATGCTCCATTAGCCAGTGTCACATCATTCATATGAAACTATCAGTTTCAGCAAATGGAGAACTTTAGAATGATGTGGATAAGTTCACTTATTTTGGCAATATACTTTCCAGGGATGTACACATTGATAATGAGTTGACACACGCTCTGTCAAAGCTAGCTTAGTTTTAAGGAGGCTCCAAAGGAAAGTGTGGGAGTATTTTAGAAAAAGAAATAGAACAAGTCATTAATCAACTCCCTAAGAAAAAATCCCCAGGACCAGATGGATTTACATGTGAATTCTACCAAACATTTAAAGAACAACTAACTCCAATATTATATAAACTATTCGAAAAAATAGGGAATAAAGGACTCCTACCAAACTCCTTTTATGATACAGACATGGTACTGATACTTAAACCAGGTAAAACAAAAACAGAGAAAGAAAATTATAGACCAATCTCCTTAATGAATATTGATGCAAAAATCTTAAATAAAATATTAGCAAAGAGATTACAGAAAATCATTCCCAGAATAATACACCATGACCAAGTAGGATTTATACCAGGAATGCAGGGATGGTTCAATATTAGGAAAACTATTAACATAATTGACTATATTAATAACCAAATTAACAAAAACATATGATAATCTCAATAGATGCAGAAAAAGCATTTGAAAAAATCCAACATCCATTCCTATTAAAAACATTAGAGAGTATAGGAATTAATGGACTTTTCCTTAAAATAGTCGGGAGCATCTATTTAAAACTATCAGCTAGCATCATATGCAATGGTGATAAACTGGAACCATTCCCAATAAGATCAGGGGTGAAACAAGGTTGCCCACTATCACCATTACTATTCAATATTGTATTAGAAATGCTAGCCTTGGCAATAAGACAAGAAAAAGAGATTAAAGGAATTAGAGTAGATCATGAGGAAACTAAATTATCACTCTTTGCAGATGACATGATGGTATGCTTACAGAACCCTAGAGACTCAACTAAAAAATTACTTGAAACAATTCACAACCTTAGCAAAGTTGCAGGATACAAAATAAACCCACATAAATCATTAGCATTTTTATATATTACCAACAAAGTTCAGCAGCAAGAGTTACAAAAAGAAATTCCATTAAAAATAACTGTTGATAGTATAAAATATTTGGGAATCTATCTGCCAAGGGAAAGTTAGGAACTATACAAACTAAACTACAAAACACTCTCCACACAAATAAAGTCAGATCTAAACAATTGGAAAAACATCAAGTGCTCTTGGATAGGTCGAGCGAATATAATAAAGATGGCAATACTACCTAAACTAATCTATCTATTTAGTGCTATACCAATCAAACTCCCAAGAGATTATTTAACTGACCTAGAAAAAATAACAACAAAATTCATCTGGAAAAACAAAAGGTCAAGAATTTCAAGGGAATTAATGAAAAAAAATGCAAATGAGGGTGGCCTAGCTGTACCAGATCTAAAACTATATTATAAAGCAGTGGTCACCAAAACCATTTGGTACTGAATAAGAAATAGAGTAGTGGATCAGTGGAATAGGTTAGGTTCACAGGACAAAATACTCAATGACAATAGTAATCTAGTGTTTGATAAACCCAAAGACCCCAGTTTTTGGGATAAAAACTCACTATTTGACAAAAACTGCTGGGATAATTGGAAACTAGTATGGAAGAAATTAGGCATTGATCCACACCTAACACCACATACCAAGATAAGGTCAAAATGGATTCATGATCTAGGCATAAAGAATGATATTATAAACAAATTAGAACAATGTAGGATGGTTTACCTCTCAGACCTGTGGAGGGGAAAGGAATTTGTGACCAAAGAAGAACTAGAGGTTATCATTAATCACAAAATAGATAAGTTTGACTATATCAAGTTAAAAAGTTTTTGTACAAACAAAATGAATGCAGACAAGATTAGAAAGGTAGCAGTAAACTGGGAAAATATTTTCACATCCAAAGGTTCTGATAAAGGCCTCATTTCTAAAATATATTGAGAATTGACTCAAATATATAAGAATTCAAGCCATTCTCCAATTGACAAATGGTCAAAAGATATGAACAGACAATTTTCAGATGAAGAAAGTGAAACTATTTCTGGGCACATGAAAAGGTGCTCCAAGTCACTATTGATCAGAGAAATGCAAATTAAGACAACTCTGAGATACCACTACACACCTGTCAGATTGGCTAAAATGACAGGAAATGATAATGATAACTGTTGGAGGGGATGTGGGAAAACTGGGACACTGATACATTGTTGGTGGAACTGTGAACAGATCCAACCATTCTGGAGAGCAATCTGGAACTATGCTCAAAAAGTTATCAAAGTGTGCATACCCTTTGACCCAGCAGTGTTTCTACTGGGCCTATATCCCAAAGAGATTTTAAAGGAGGGAAAGGGACCCACATGTGCAAAAATGTTTGTGGCAGCCCTTTTTGTAGTGGCAAGAAACTGGAAATTGAAAGGATGCCCATCAATTGGAGAATGGCTGAATAAATTATGGTGTATGAATGTTATGGAATATTATTGCTCTGTAAGAAACGACCAACAGGAGGATTTCAGAAAGGCCTGGAGAGACTTGCATGAACTGATGCTGAGTAAAATCAGCAGAACCAGGAGAACATTATACACAGCATCAAGACTATATGATGATCAATTCTGATGGACATGGTTCTCTTCAACAATGATGCGATTCAAACCAGTTCCTATTGTTCAGCAATGAAGATAGTCATATACATCCAGAGAGAGGCCTGTGGGAACTGTGAACCACAACACAGCATTTTAACGCTTTCTGTGAATATTTCCATGCATTTTGTTTTCCTTTTTAGCTTGTTTTTTCTTCTTCTCTTTCTAGATCTGATGTTTCTTGTGCAGTAAGATAACTGTATAGATATGTATACATGTATTGTATTTGTCATATAATTTATCCTATTTAGCATGTATTAGATTACCTGTCATCTAGGGGTGGGGGGTGGGGGGAAGGAGGGGAAAATCTTGGGAAAAAAAAAGTTTTTGCAAAGGTCAATGTAGAAAAATCACTCATATGTTTTGTAAATAAAAAGCTTTATGAAAAAAAAAAAAAGGAAAGTGTGGGAGAGAAGAGTTTTTAGACTGACTACCAAAGTGAAGGTCTTCAGAGTCATTGTGCTGATCTCAGTATTGCATTTCTGTTAAACATAGACTATCTATCATTGCCAGGCCAGGAAATGGAATCATTTCCATTTGAATTGTCTTGAGGGGGCAGCTAGATGGCACAGTGGATAGAGCACCAGCCCTAAAGTCAGGAAGACTAAGTTCAAATCTGAACTCAGACACTTAACACTTCCTAGCTAAGTGATCATGGACAAGTCACTTAACCTCAATTGCCTCAGGGGAAAAAAAAAAGAATTGTCTTAAAAAAGATTCTGTGAATTCAAATCTGGCCTGAGACACTTAACAGTTCCTAGCTGTGTGACCTCAGGCAAGTCACTTAACCCCAATTGCCTCAGCAAAAAAAAAAAAAAAAGATTCTGAAGATCACCTGGCAGGATAAGAGGTCCTTTCTCAAACTAAATTGTGTAGCATTCAAATTCAACTGGAGAGAGCACAACTCAAGCTGGCCACATTATTTGAATACCAAACATATGCTTGCCTATATATATATATATATATATATATATATATACATATATATATATATATATATTATGGAGAGCTCACATGGAGGTAAGAAAAAGAGATACAAGGATACCTTCAATGTTTCTCTTAAGAACTTTAGAACTGATTGTACAATATGGGAGATAATGACACAGGACCACCCAACATGGGGTGTCTTCATCAGACAAGGTGCTGTGCCCTATGAGCAAAGCAGAATTGAATTATCACAAAAGAAATGTGAGAAATGCAAATTTAGAGAATCCACCCCAAATGCTCACCTGAACTATTTGTGCCCAATTTGTGGTAGAGCTTTTTGAGCTCATCTTGATCTTAGTAGCCAAAGTAGGACATACTATAACTTGATTCTAATATAGTGATGTCATTTTGGTCCTCTGCAAGAACAAAGGAAAACAACCAATCAATAACTTCTTCAATGCTGCCCCCATCCCTATCCAACTTCCCTAGATTGGTTGTTTTGTTTTCAAGGTTGGTTGAATCTGTTTCAGCATTTAGTTTATTCTAATTTCTTATCTGGAATAGTCATGCTGGGTGAGGCAGTATCTCAGTGCTGAAGTTGCGTTCAAATCAACAAAAAAGGCCCATCAGGTTTTGTTAGTGATAGGTATGATAATCAAGGAAGAAAAGTAGAGCAAGCATCTGTGGAAAATAGTCCTTCCTTTTTTACCTAACATTTGTCCTTGTTCTAACTTCATTTTCACATCAAAGAGGATGATGAGAGGTCAACTTATCCTGGCCCTCCAGTCTTTACATTGGTCCCAATTGTGTGTGTTTGGGGGGAGGGGGAGAGGGGAGGAGTACACATCAGTTCATGCATGCACACACATGTAAACAAGTGAGCACACGTGTGTGTACAGTCACTGAAATAGGTTTTGAAATAGTTTTCAAACTAACAACAGTCAGGGATTTAGTTGGAATTAGGAGTTTTCTAACAGTAAATCAGATAATTGTTTAATATCAAGGATCTTCATCAGCTCTGGACAAAGAAAAATCAGAAATAACGCTTCATCTGAGTCTATCCCTAGGATATTTTACTCCCTTTGGCTTGCTGTTTGGCTGCCTAGTGAGCAAATTAGTAATCAATTAATCAGTCAATACACTTTTATTAAGTGCCTACTATATGTCAGGTAACATGCTAATCACTGGAGATAGTAAAAGAGCTGTCCTCAAGGAATTTATAATCTAATAGGGGAATTTATAATCTAACATGTAAGCAAATATATATGTATATGTAATACAAGTTATAAATTAGATAAACAAAAAATGATTTTTTTTCTCAGAGGAAAAGCACTGGAATCAAGAGGGACAGGGTAAGACTCACTATAAAAAAAAGTCAGATTTTGATTGGAACTTAAAGGAAGCTAGAGAGATGAAAACTCAGAGAAGAGGATGGAGAGCTTTTCAGCATTGGGGGGTGGGTTTGGAGGGCAGCCAGAGAGAATGCCCAGAGTTGCATTTAAAAAGTTGTATGGAACCTAAATGCCAAAAGGGATAGAGTATTAGACCTGGTCAGGAAAGCTCATCTTTCTAAGTTCAAACCTGACCTTGGACACTTACTAGTTATACCACCCAGAGCAAGTCACTTAACTTGTTTTCCTTAGTTTCCTCATTTGTAAAATGAACTGGAGAAGGAAATACATATCACTTCAGTATCTTTGTCAAGAAAACCACAAATGGAGTCACAAAGGATTGGGCACAACTGAAAATGACTGAACAACAAAAGTCCTCCATCAGGGAGAGGTTTTCTAGCCCTTGTAACAATGGAAGAAGCCAACTATAGCTTTAATTTTTTTTTTTTTTTATTTTGGTTGCTTTTAGTCATAGGACAGCACCATCTTATAATGGTGCTTATAATCCTTGAACTTTAAATGACTAAGGAGATACACTATCTGACAATTATATTACTCACAGCTCTTCCAATCTACCACCCTTTCTCAGCCTTCATTTTTTTTCCCTTACCAATCTTGATTGAATAGTTAACCAGTCCCTTGTCCTAATTATCATATCTCTTGTTTCCTTATCCTATCACTATCATGACTTGCCAAATTCTAACTCTGTGTTACATTCATCTACCTTTTCTCTTCCTACCCATATATTGTTAGAAGCTATAGAACCACAGATAGAGTCATATACTTAGATCCATTCAAAATTGTTGTCCATTGTTGTCTCATTTTCAACCCTCTCTGCAGCAGTCCTTTTATTTTTCCTTGACTATCAAACATCCCACAAGGATAGTTCTTTTTTCTCCTCAAGATACCACTCCATTTATCCTGTAACTCAATAAACTATATTGAAATAAAGACCATCTATTGTGAGTCCCTTCTACTTCCCTATTCTGTACTTCAAGGATCCTCGAGACCATCCCTTTGGTCTCTCATTTGTTCCATTCTTAGAAAAAGAAGTGGTTGTTCTTTATTTCAAACTCATACCCTCTACTTGTACACATCTTCCTACCATTTCTTCTATTACTTTCCATTACTTCTGCCTTATACCATCAATCAAACCCTGTCTTTTTCCATCTAATATCCAATTTTTCAACAATCTCCTGGCTCTCTCCCTATTGTTTATAAATATGCTTAAGTCTTCCTTATACTTAATAAAAAAATTAATTTGACCCAGACATTTCCTCATCATGTTTCTCCTCTGTTTCACAGCAAATCTCTCAGAAAAAAAGTCATATCTATTTACTGTCATCACTTTGTTTTTTTCCTCTCATTTTAAAATTTGAATCCTGGTTATTCTATTTCCTTACTTTTGTGAACCTGAGAAAGGACTTTACCTCAATGGGCCCCAGTTTCTTTCTCTGTAAAATAAGGGGATTAAACTAATTATCTCAAGGTTCCATTTAGCTCTCAAGTCCTAAGAATCCTATGTTTATGTTTTCTCCTTAGTTTCACTTTTTACTTCTTTCCTTTTCTATATCATTTATGGCTTCAGTAAATATGAATGAATGGATGGATTCTGAGTAAATAACTACAAGTGTCTAAGGTCAACTTTTGTTTGTTTAATACCCTTTGATTGTATGGTACACCCTTATACAGTTCTGAAATCTGTGACAGCTTATCTATAATTCTGGGCACATATGGGCTTTCCAGGGCTAATTGCTTAGCTGTCTAGTTTTTTTTTTTTTGTTTTTTTTTTTAACTTTTATTCCAACAGACAGATAAAACAAAGTCTATTGCTCCATCATCTGGCAAGCATTTAGGTGAAAATGTAGTTCCTTTAAGTTTTACTGAGTCACTCTCCCATCAGATCTCATTGTTTTTAAGAGACTGAATAGGACTGGTTTGAATTCTAAAACTGTACATAATTGACAGCAGTTAAACATTTGGAAAGAAATCTTCAGTTGAATTGATGAAAGTAAATTAGAGAGCTGAATTAACATAAAAGTTACACCCAGAAAAAAAAAGGTTGACTATATATGCAGTAGAAGAAGCAAATGCAATAAAAGGTGATACTGCAGCTGTGAATCCTACAGATTTCAGAAGGGAACACATGGCAGCTACATCCTTGGGCTAAATAGTCACCTCCAATCTCAGTTTGCATGTATATTCCCTGTAGTCAGTCCAAGTTTCCATCTAGAAACAGAGAGATATATGTTTTAACTAAAAGAAAAGCCCAGGCACTAATTTTGTTTCCTGCTTACTTCTTTTTTACCAAACACTCACAAAAAATTATTTCTCCATATATTGTAGAGACCTTCCTTGTTTTTGCACAATTATATTTGTAGATGCACTAGCTGTAGGTGAGAACTACCACCTTTCTAAAGTTGTCAAATATGACCAATTGAGTTGAGAAACAGAACATAGTGAATATTGACTTTCTCCATGCAATTATAATGTGCAGTAATGATAACTGGCAGCAGTGGTGATTGTTCAAACATTTCCCAGCATTCCTTTCCTTTGCCCCTAAGCAGTTAGCAAAGGTTAGACATTATTTAAAAGCACAGATGTACTCTTTTTCTATTTTGAGGATTGTTTATCATAAAATTAATAGAGAAAACCCTATGTGTAGAGAGGGGCTTGTCTTGTGGCTCAAATGGAGGAAAAATAATCTTGTCTAGAGTCTTCCCATCCCTCCAGCCCCTTCTCTAAGGGAGACTTTCATTCTTGCTAGGAAAGGAAACAGAAGGTTGGAAATAGAGGCTGCCATTCTGTTCTCCTCAGACAGAAAGGGAACTAAGAAAAAGTTTACTTATCTGTTCTCTTAGATATTGTTCATCTAGGAGATATGATCATTTCCATATGATTTCTGATCATTTTGTCATTTTGGAGTGGGGGAGGGAAGGCTCTAAGCTCTATATTCAAGACTTGTTCTTTTCCCCACCTAATGCTAATTCCAAATAATGGGGGAAAAAAAGAATTCAGAGGTGTGTGTGTGTGTGTGTGTGTGTGTGTGTGTGTGTGTGTGTGTGTATCAGACAATGAAAAGTGAAGGAGCTCTCCCACTGGGAGTGAGGTTCCAGATCTCATCCAAGGGGAAACTCCTGAAGTCTCTAGTGCAACAAGCTGGGAATAAGGATGTGCTGGGGATTGCCAGCTGCTCTCATGTCTTCCCAGAGTGTTTAACATCTTGAATAGGAATTGGCCTATTCCATCTTTTTACTTGAAGGTGGAAGCAGACAATGATGAAAGAAAATTTGAAGCTTGATCAAAAGGGCGACTGCTGGAAAATGAAACTTCCCCTTTCTATAATTCTGCCTGACCTGTAATGAAGGGTCTTTATCTCCACCAATAAGGAGAGAGTATCATATTAAAGAGCTTTGGAACAGGAGTTATACTAAAAAAAATGTACTTTCACTTTCTCTGTGATCCTGGCCTACTTATTTCCTCTCTCAGATCTTGTTATTTATCTGCAAAATAAAGTGATTGTCAGCAAAACAAATTTGATCATTAAATGTATATAAGTAATTATCCATCATATGCATATCTATATATATAGATACATATCTGTTAATGTCTATACAAACATGTGTATATATGTACACCCTTGATTATTTGTATAAATGTCTCATTCTGTACCCTAAATCCATCATCTAGATTTCATCCTTGTTTCTTTGGAATAATGGATGGTCATTGCACTGCTGATAATTCTAATAGTTTTCAAAGATATTTATCTTTACAGTTTTATTGTCAAATTGTTACAGCAATTGTTAGAAGGATTATGTTTTTCCCTTTTTCCTTCCCCTCAGTCCCCATAAGTTATAGGTTGTGAGGGAAAGAAAATAGATTTCTATTAATTAAAAAAAAATTAAAATAGAGAAGTTGGGGAGGTGCTACAAATGTTGAATTTTGCTTCAGGTAGGGTCTCTCTATTGTTACAAGAGAATTCTCATGCAGTGAGGCTGATCAGGAAATGTTTGCTATATAAAAGCAAAACACATAATTAAAATTTTAAAATAAAATAAGACATAAAAAGTTTTAATGAGATGATCTCTAAGTCAGGCATAATCTAGCAGGAATATCCTAGTTTTCCATATAGCAGCAATTTAGGGCCCCAGTAGCATCATAAAAAGAGTACTAGCAGTTAGGGGATATGCATTTTCATTTTAGTGCTATCATTTGCTAGCTGTTAATGTGGACAACTCACTTAACTTTTCTGAAGCTCAATTTCCTCATTTGTAAAATGGGGAGGGGTTAATGATCTCTGAGTTCCCTTCTAGTCCTAGATACTGAAAGGTTTTGAAAATTAAAAAGAGTTTCACAAATAAAAATATTATTTAAAAAATTATAACAGTTTGGTAAGATTTTTAAAGAGGGTTGATAATCTTAATATTGATACTTATAGATAACTCCATATCTACAGAATGACAACCTTTCAATTCAATCGAACATCTACTATGCTGAAAGAATTATTGTAGGTACTAGGGATATAAAAACAAATAGAATGATTTAGTCAACAATGTTATTCTTAAAACAATATTGCTGTTACTGTATACAATGTTTTCTTCATTCTGTTCATTTTGCACTTCATTATTTCGTGCATATAAGAAATTAATATGATATCTTCCTGAGAAAGAGAAGCATGTATTTGAAAGGCAGCCATTCAAAACTGTTTTCAAGGTGTTTATATTCTACCAGTGATAATTAGAAAAACACTTAGATATAAATAGAATATAATTTTCTGGTTGAGAGAATACTAAAAATTGGGAGATAGAGTAAGATGGGAAATCAAGAAAGGTATTATATGGGAAGCAGCTGAAAAGCTAGTCTTAGAAAGAAGTTGAGGATTCTTTGAGGCAAAAGTGAGGTAAAAGTTTCCCCCCCATTCAGACACAAGGGAACCATTTGCACAAAGTCATGAACACAAGAGATAGATTATCATGTATAGAAATTGCCTAGCAGATTAGTATGACTCCAATGAAAAGTACCTGAAAGTCTGACTGGAAAAGGTAGACAAGAACTATATGATGGAGAGCTTTAAATGGCAAGCTGAGAATTATTTATTTTTTCCTAGGAGGAATACAGATACACTGAAAATTCTGAGTAGGCAATGACAAGGTCAAACTTCTGTTTAAGAATATTGATTTGCAATATGGAAAGTAGATTGGAAAGGAAACATACTAGATACCCTTCAGGGAAGAAATAAAATGATGTAATCATTATGGTAGTTTTCAGAACATCTAGAGCCATTTTGTATACTCCACCCCAACCCCAATGACACCCACACATTTGCCTAATAAGGGGAGGTCTTAAATAAAGTGATCAAAATTTCACAATAGTTTAAAGACGACAAAGAATAATTTAGAGTACTTTACATATCTTTGCAAAAAGATTTATGAAGGGAGAGCTAGGTGGTACAGTGGATAGAGTACCAGTCCTGAAGTCAGGAGGACCTGAGTTCAAATGTAGCTTCAGACACTTGACACTACCTGTGACAACCCAGGGCAAGTTAGTGAACCCCAACTACCCTGCAAAAATAAAAGAAATTAAAAAAAAGATTTCTGAGGTTTTTATTTTATTAATGGTTATATCTTGGGATTTCACATAAAATAACCTTTTTTTTTGCTGTGCACATTGATTTTATTTTATTTTATTTTTATTTTTTAACTTATGGGAAAAAACAAGAATTTCCATAATGTAGAATATAATAAAAAAAAAGATTCCCTATGAAACTGCAAATCTGTTATGTACAACTTGTTATTCCATTTAAATATGTAATAAAGTTATGTGAATTTCTTCCCCCCCTTTTCCTTTCCCTCCTCCTATGCTAGAAAAGGCCACCTTTAGACATAAATATATGTGTACATCTACACACACACACACACACACACACACAAAATCATTCTATACACCATTATAGTTACAGGTATTTCTTTAGATACAGATAGCAATTTTCGTCATATGTCCTTTATATTTAATTTGGTTATTTATAATAGTCAAAATGGCCTAATTATTCAGTCATTCTTTGTTTAACAACAATTTTGCTGTAACTGTATATATTTTCTTGATTCTGTTCATTTTTTTCTCTTCATTAAGAAATAATGCATATAAGAAATTAATAGGACATCATTTTGAGAAAGAGAAACATATATTTGAGAGGCAGCCTTCCAAAAACATTCATCTTACTAAAGGGGAGAAGAAGTGATATTTCTATTGTTTTGTATAGGTAAACTAGTCCTCATATCTCATGAATTTCTTTTTCCTACATGGTTTGAGAACATACACATAAAAATACAATATAAAATCAATCCTGTCTTTGGGGTAACAAAATGATAGTCACAGGCACAGGGAAAAAACCTGAGTTACTTGACTGATTTAATCTTGATTGATTTAAAGGATGATGGGATGAAATAACATATGTAAAATGCCATAAAATCTTCAGTGTCTTGGAAATGTCTATTAATATTATTCTTATTTTCTTCCTCTTTTATGGCAATCCTTGGGAAAATTTTGTTGACATTTTAGTGGTGATATTTTAAAAAATAATTCAGACAATATCAAGAAAAAATTTTAAAGCTTTATATTTTATTACATACTCTCATATACAGTATATATATTTAAGAAGGAAAACAGGCTGGCCATATCCCTTACATAAAGTTCTTTGGTCATAAGCAACTTGTCAAAGGATGATAGTACTAGAAGATAGTTGGGGGAGGAAGGGTTACCTCATGTTTTCTTATGTCCAATTTGGTTTTTTTTTTTTTTTTTTTTTTTTTTTTGGTGTAAGTTAATGAAAGAAAAGTCCTCCTCAGGCTATACCACAAGATTGTCTTTTGCAGTCGGATATTCCTTTTTTCAGTCATTTTGTTGGCCTCAATGATGTAATTTTAAAGTCATATTAAAATTATTAGGATGTATGATCTAATTCTCAGAAAAATTCTTTTTGGCTTCTTACATTATCTAATTTTTAATGATGAAAAATTGAAGAAATATGTTTGTTTCAGAGAATTATCTTTTTGAAATTAGTTGGGAGGCAGCTAGGTGGTGTAGTGGGTAGAGCACTGGAGTCATGAGGGCCTGATTTCAATTCCTGACTCATGAATTTACTAGCTTTGTGACCCTTTAATTATCTTTAAAAAATAGATAATAGTTGGGCCTTCTTGCCAAAATTAAAAGAATGTATATATGAACTAGTTGGGTTCAGAATTTAACAGAAAAAAGACAAAAGGTTAAGATGGACTGCAACAATCTCCAAAAAATTAAAGATAAATATCACACAGGATGTACAGAAAGACACATGGTAGGTATGACTGTATTATACTGTAGAATAGCCTTTTCCTTCCTCCTTCCCCCTCAATGTGGAAACTCTACTCCTCTATATCTCCTGTACTTTCTCTGGACTGGATCACCCAAATTCAATCTGAAGTCATACAAGTTTTAGAAAGTAGAGGGGGAATTCCCAGCTGCAGGAATTATGAAAAATATACTCTAAGAGTCCTAGAAATGACAACATTTTGGAGAAATAGTGCTACTATGTGCCACTGTAACTCTTAAGCCCCTACCAGTGTACTTCATATTTACACAGTCACAATGATAATATTAATTCTTAAACACAAAACATTTACTAAATATAAAGGCAAAAGCAAAAATAATCAACACATAACCTGAGTCAAATTCTCTCATCAAGATAAAGTGTCTGAGTAGAAGAAAGTTGGGACACACAGAAATCTAACAGTAGGCACTTAGCTAAGGAAACCCACATATATGGAACAGCTTACAACTCTGGACTGTAATTCTCAATGTCCTTGGTAGTCTTGGTGACCAATCTATACCATGAATCCGAATGGATAAAACCACTTTTCTGTTACCTGCTGCCCTTGTAATCTTCATAGCTATCCTGCTGAACAAAATTGCTTTCCTGTTACTACTGGGCCACTGAAGCACTGTCAAGCTTTTAGTAAAGATTTAACAGTATTATACTCGGTGAAACAGAAACGCTAAGCCTGTAGTTTGCTACTTTCTATTCCCTTAGTGGGGCCCTGAAGATCAATATAGACCAGGTTAGCCAGAAATTACACATCAGGATTCTGTTTTCTTCAACCAGCTCCCAGTAAAATTTTCTCTCCTTTAATCAACATATCTCCAAGAAAGTAAACAAAAAATTATAAAGTTTGTCATTCCCTTTCTTTTTCTTTCCTAGTAAGCTGCTGAAAGCAAACTCAATTAGAAAGAGATCCCTACCAGCATATTTTGACTTAGAAAACCACAAATTAACATTATGTTGCATTGTATTATTTTTGTTTTTTTAAACATTTCCTAATCACATTTAAATTTGGTTAGCCCTCAGTCTACCAGAGTGTGATATATCTAGACTACATGACTTCTAAACTATCTTTCACCTCTAAATTTCTTTGTTTAGTCTTCATCATTTTCTTTTTTTCTTTCTTTCTTTTTTTTCTTTTTTGCTTTTTGCTGAGGCAATTGGGGTTAAGTGACTTGCCCAGAGTCACACAGCTAGAAAGTGTCTGAGACCAGATTTGAATTCAGGTCCTCCTGACTTCAGGGCTGGTGCTCTATCCACTGTGCCACCTAGCTGCCCCCAGTCTTCATCATTTTCATTCTTTGTTCTGCCTCCCTCTTATTTTAGGAACAGCTTTCTGCATATACACAAATAAAGGATTATAAAGGTCATCAATTACATATTTCTATGTAATATTTCAAAGAAGATATTGACAATTCAGTTCAGTTCAACAACCATTTATTAACCATCTATTTTATACCTGACACTTTTTACCTTAGTTCATCCTCTCTTTAAATCCTTAAAGTATGTAGGAATATTCAAAATTTCTGAGAGATAGTTGCCCAATCTCTACTAAAATACTTCTAATGACTGGGAACTTATTTCCACAAAGCAACTTGATTTATTTTTAAATAACTGTAATGCTTATGTAGGGAGAAAATGAGGGCTTGCTCTGGTCAGAATGTAGTACAAAACTCAAAAGTCTTATTGATTAAAAGAAAAAGAATATTGACTAAAGAGGTAGATGAAAGGCCTCATATTCTTCAATTAACTGTATTCCTTCTATGACTTTATTTCCATGTCAATCAAAGAGGTCTTAGGAATGAGATGGAATTCATTTTCCTATCAAGTTGAGACCTTCAAACCATAGGATTCCATTAAGAGATAAAATAGAGGTTAAAAGAAATTTCTTAACCCTAAGGCAGATTGACAGTTTTAATTTACAAATGGATTGGTGGCCATTTGTTAGCTGACATTTGCGGGCTCTGCTATGCTAGGAGCTATGGTTTTTGCAATCACAGCTAAGAACTTCACCCTGCTTTTGTCAGAGAGTCTTTCTAGTAGCACTCTTTAATAGACAGAAGCAGGAAGTCTAATAGATAGTTCTGAAACCCAATGTATGGAAAAAGAAAGCATTTCAGCAACCATGAAGCAACTGAGATATTTAGCAGAGACAAAACAATTCCCAATTGAGGATGGAGAAGCCGAGTAGAGACAACATAATGCCCAGAGAAGAACAGAGCGACACAAATCAATGTGTGCAATATTAGGAGAAAGTATTAGCAGCTATTATTCAGTATCAAAGGAATGATTTGCTCTAGCTACACATATCATCTGAATGTATCATCATCAAATTAGCACACTAACTACATGGGTTCCTGTCTTATTCCCTAGAGATTTGTGTTCCATAGTTACAAGTCAATCAATAAACAATCATTTATTGTTGCTGGTGGTTGCTCTTTGTTCTGTAAGAGGACAAAAAAAATATCATTATGGTAGAATCGAATTACATTGTGTCCAACTATAGCTGATAAGATCAATAGGAGCTCAGATTGTTCTGCCATAATTTGGACATAAACAGTGCATGTGAACACGTGGGGTGGATTTAAAATTTGTGTATCTTGTTTTTCTTCTGAGCTAATTCAATTCTGCTTTGCTCATAGACCACAGCACCTTCTCTGATAAGGGCACAAATATACTGAGTGATTCTGTGCCAGTCTTCCATCAATTCTAAAGTTCTTAAGAGAGACTTTGAGAGTATCCTTATATTGCTTTTTCTGACCACCTTGTGAGTACTTGCCCTTTGTGAGTTTTCCATACAAAGAAAGGCAAAAATACAATCCTTGTTCCATAGAGCCCATGTTCTATTGAGAGTGACAATGGACTAAATACATTAAAATGATACAGTAATTGGAAGGTGATCTCATCTGGAAAATATTCGTTATGTTCACTATGTGTGACCTTCCCTTAAGTGGTATTACAACTGTGACAGTACGAACGATGTGTTCATGGGGATTATTTTTCTTGTCACTTTAGTTGATAATCTGTCTGGCTGAATGTCTGTCTTTTTTTCTGCGGTCCTGAGGAAATGTCCTGACTGCTATATCTAGAATGTTCTTCATTCTGATGAGCCTATATCAGCCTCCCTATAATGTCTATCTATGAGTTTCAGTTTGGCCTTCCATATATATAAGTAAATTTCCTCTTTCACATGAGAAACTTTTAAATAGCTGAAGGCATATAAGGTCCTCTTTCCTGGGCTATATTTCATTAGTTCTTTCATTTCTTTTTGGACAGTTTTTAGACTTCCAGTAGTGTTAACTGCTCTCTTCCACTTGGTAATACCCTTCTCAAAATGTTACACTAAGAACTGGACTATATATCAGCTTTGTTAAAGAAGGACATAATAGAGATATTGCAGATAGCAATAGAGAGACTGCCCTGTGCTGAACTCTTACTTCATTGATTTCATACTAGACAATAACAATCCTCAGAAGAGAAATGCTGGCCTGAAACTCAATGCAGTGAATCAAGAGCAATTTTTGCTCATCCTTGTGGTCTGACACAATTCTTCTTTATAGTTACAGCAAAAAGTTGTAGGTTCTCAGCAGCTGCATTCAGATAATCAAAGTGAAGCCAAAATGATATTTTTGTTATTCTTTGTTTCACAGTAACAGCATCATACACTAAACCGGAAAAAAAAGTTCCTCTATTTTATATTAATTTCTTAGTCATCTTTTCCATTCAATGAATATATAACAGGAAGCATAGGTTTTTGTTTTATTTTGCTTTGCTTTGTTTTCTCAGTTGCATAGTTAGTATTCTAGTTAGTAGTTTACTAAAATATTTTTTGTGCTTTGGTTTTGAGAATATTTTTAAAACATATCAAATTGGATCACTGCTTTTAAAAAAATATATTTATTATTATCATTACTTTTTTGTATTTCAAAATATGCCCCTCTCTATCTGTTCCCTACAAAGTCATCCCTTATAATAAATGATATATAGAGGGGGAAAATGTAGTTTAGCAAAAATCCAACCACCACATCACTAAATATGTAAAATATGTAATATTCCGCACCCATAGCTCTTGACCTTTGCAAAAAAAATAAAATAAAATAAAAGAGATGCCATTCATTTTTTTAAAATTATTCAGAAAGGAATGGAGCTAAATAAATCCTTATATTTTAAAAGAGGAAATAAGTATCTTGTATTCTCTTTTATCCAGGACCAAGATTTAATTGTATTAATTTGATTTCATCTGATTTCTAGTGCTATTTTCATTTATGTTAGTCATAATTATTATTACTATAATAATAACTAACATTCATATATCACTTAATATGTGCCAGTTGCTTTGCTAAACACTTTACAAATATTATGTCATTTGATCTTACAAAGGTTTTGAGAAGTAGATGCTATTATTATCCTCATTTTATAGAGGAATAAAATGAGGTAAGCAGAAATTAAGTGATCTGTCCAGTCATATAGAGAGTATCTGAGACTGGATTTGAACTCAGGTTTTTCTGAGTTCTAAGGCACTGTGCCACCTAACTGACAATTTTCTTTCCTCTGTATCACTTCTTACAAATTTTTTCCCTATTGCTTTAAATTCTTCATATTCACCATTCTTGTGGCCCCAGGATATTCCAATACATGAATAAGCCACAATTTATTTCCAGCTTTTTGGCTTGTTTTTATTTTTGTTTTGCTATCACAAAGAGTATGTTATTAATATTTAGATATATATTTGTAGTGGCTAACATTAATCACAAGCCTCAACTCACAGGATAAGACTCTCAGCAAAGACTATTCTAAGTTCAAGGCACTTTGTGAGTCCACAAACACTAAATACTATTAATGGGGCTGAACACACCTTTGGAGAGGGAATTCCTGCTTCCTAAGGTTTAAGATCATAGACTGTTGTTGTTTGTCATTCACTCTCAAAGAAGACCATGACCTCAAGGAGGTGATGCCCTGATATGCAAGTGAGTTGGATTTAATTGAGGGAGGGCTGTGCAAAGTCACAAGCATCGTTTTCTCTTCCATCATCTCTGTCCCGTGGAAAGATATAGGTTAGGATGACTGTAAATGGCTCTGGATGCTAAGGGCTTCAGTGATTAAGACTAGGTAAAAATTGAGGCAAAGAATGGCTTCTTTTATCTAGTTAACCCAATCTGGGAAGGGAAGACACTCAGAGTTTCTGGACAACACAGAAACAACTGATATTTACATTCACCCTGAGACAATGTAGGCCCAAACAGTGACCAATTGAGGCTTAAGTTAGGACCTACTATTGTTCAATCAATGAAAGTCAGAGTGATTTGGATTTAAGGGATGGTCCTTAAGAGAAAAATATAGCCACAAAACCCCAAGATATCTTGGGAGGTATCGGGAAAATATTACATTCTTTTGGGCAATGCACCTTCAGGTAAGAAGAAAGGGAGGAAGGAAGGAAGCAAGGAAGGAAGGAAGGAGGAAAGGAAAGAGGGAAGGAAAGAAGAAAGGAGGGAAAGAAAAAGGAGGGAAGGAAGCAAAGAGAGAAGAAGGGAATGAATAAAGAGGGAAGGAAGGAAGGAAAGAAGAGGAAGAAGGAAGAAAGAAAGGAGGAAAGGAAGGAAGAAGGAAGGAAGGGGGAAGGAAAGAAGGAAGGAAGGAAGAAGGGAAGAAAGGAGCAAAGGACGTAAGGAGGGAAGAAGGGAAGAAAGGAGGGAAGGAAGAAAGGAGGGGAGAAAGAAAGGAAAGAAGAAGGGAAGGAAGGAAGGAGGGAAGGAAGGAAGGAAGGAAGGAGAGAATGAAGTTAAGAAGGAGGGAAGGAGGTAAAGAAGGAAGAAACGAGGGAAGGAAAGAAAGAAAAGGAAGAAAGGAAGGAGGGAGGGAAAAAGGGAATGAACAAAGAAGGGAATGAAGGAGGGAAGGAAGGAAGGAAGGAGGGGAGGAAGGAGGAAAGGAGGGAAAAAAGAAGGCAGGGAAAGAAGGAAGGAAGAAAGAAAGGAGGAAAGAAAGGAAGAAGGGAAGGAATGAAGAAAGAAAGGAGGGAAGAAAGGAAGAAGGGAAGGAAGGAGGGAATGAAGGAAGGAAGGAAGAAAGGAAGGAAAGAAGGAAGGAGGGAGGGAGGAAGGAAGGAGTTATCTGGCTTCTTAAAGAGAATCATTAAATTAGCAAAGTGATGCCATGACATGCAAGTCAATTGTATTTAAGTGAGGATGGAGCCTCCATCAACTACCCCTAGAGACTACATCTCAGTCCTTGTGAATCTGTTTAACAACAATCATACACAAGAGCACAGACCAAGGATATCTAGGTTCTGGACTAAGCAACACAGCTTATGTATGCTATTATTGTGTGTCTATGGGACTGTGGGGCTGGGGTACCACATATTTTTACATGCCTGTGAGTTTAACTGTTTATTTAATTCATAATCCTTTGAGTGCTTATTTTTTTCTCAGCACCTTTCCCCCCATGATATTCTCACAGAAATCAATTAGAAGGATAGTGTAATAGGCTGGGTAAAAGGTAGTGAGGGTCTGAGCGAGGGAGTAGTAGTAGAGAACAGGATAGATTTGAGGCATGTTATACACATAGAATACAATTTGGTAACTGATTGGATATATGAATTAAGGGAAAATAAAGAATATATGCAAATGAGATAGTGAACTAATTAATTAAAAGGATAGTGGTATTTTCAACCAGATATATAAGGAAGTAAAGAAGAGAGATAGGTTTGATGCGGGGGGTGGGGGGGAATAATATACTAAAAGTAAAACAAAGCACATTAATGCAATGTAATTTGAGAGAGGAGAGAACACTTAGGCCTGGAAAATGGGGAAATCTTCATAGAAGCCTTTCCAGAGAACAAATGGGACTGAATATATAAATATCTGAAATCATCAAAGATGATTGTTAAATCTGTGAGAATGGGTATGATTATTAAGAAAGTGAAATGAGACAGAAAGGGGGAAAACCAAAAGTAGTCAGTGAAGGTAAAGAAGAGAAAGGAGAAAGTATTCGGTAATGGAAGGGGTAGATAGTGTCAAAAAAGAATGAAAGTACAGACAGAATGAAGGCTGGAAAAAAGACCATATGATTTATCAGCTGAGAAACTCTCAGAAACCTCTAAATGAAGTGGTATCATTGAGAGCCAGGTGAAAGGGTTTGATGTAACAGGAGGTGAGGAAAAGGAGACCTTTAACACAGTTGAATCTTCTCAGAGTTTGACTGTAAAAGCTAGAACTACAGGACTAGAACTGGAGGGCATAGTAGGGTCAGATGAAGTTATTTTTAAGATGACGAAGAGCTGAGCATATTTGTTAGCAACAGGAAAGACAGAATAGGTAAGAAATACTGAAAATGAGGGAGAAAAGGAATGATTTATGGGATAAGCTCTGGGTGGAGAGAGGATGGAACAGGATGAAAAGTACAAATCCCTTCTACCTACAGATCTGTATTCCTATGATCCTTTAATGTGGACAGAATTGACAAAACTTATACAGCTTTTTAAGAGGAAAAAAACATAGAAAGATCATAGCTTTTGTTTTAATAATAATTTCCAGGGCAACTAGGTGGTGCAGTGGATAGAGCACCAGCCCTGAATTCAGGAGGACCTGAGTTCAAATCTGGTCTCAGACACTTAATACTCCTAGCTGTGTGACCCTGGGCAAGTCACTTAACCCCAATTGCCTCAGGGAAAAAATAATTGCCAATATTTAAAATAAGTTGCATATGGACAAGTAAAATTGGTGAAGTTCTTAAGAATGCATCCAGAGCCTAAAAAGCCTTTGTAAGTAGCTTAGAAAATGAAAATACAGATATCAAGTGTAACTTAGAAAGGTAAGTACTTTTGAGATGTTGGAGGTTCTGAAAGATGATAAAATGTTTACATTTTTATAAGAGAAAAAGGAACAAATGTTCCTTAAGAATTCCACAGAACCCCAGGGTCATCTGGGGAAATAAGTACCAGATAAATACATTGCCTACGTGTGGCTTTGTTCCATTTTCTTGTTTTTAAGAGGAAGGAAAAGGAATGGACCAAGGAAGAAAGGAAGAAGCAGTGGAATAATTTTCTCTTTTATATCGTTAGAATTCATAAGAAAAGAAGTATCCAAACATGGAAGAAGGGATTGGAATAAAGGACATTTCATGAATCTCATTCATAACTGAACTGAACAAAGGAAGGGTGAAAACACACAGAGTTTCATGTTGAAATTCAATAAACTAAGGAGGAAATGGGTGGAGAAAGGGAGGAGAGGAAATGTTTAAAAGGAAGGATTAATTTAGGAAGGGAATAGTCACAGATCAAAAAAAAGGGGGGGGGGGACTTTGAAAAGTAGTTTTTAAAGGTGAGATTAAAAAGTGAAGAAAAAAAAATCTAAGAACCAGAGAATGGAGTCAGGTGAAGAGTAGAAAGGCAGAAGAAGAGTAATAGACCAATTCCATATAAATTAATTAGTGTGGTTCTGATTCTTTCTCTTTAAATCTCTTCCTCCCTCCTCCCACCCCACCCTGCTTATTTTTGTAAAAGGAAGGGGAGGGAGACAAAATAAAAGAGAAAACAATCCTGGTTAAAACATAGTTAATAATGAAAACCACGGACATGAATGAGAAGAACTCATCCACAAAACAGGATATTTAAAATCAGAATCCAGAAATATGTTATTTAAAAGAAACACACCTGAAACAAAAGAAAAAACATAATTAAAATGAGAAGCTAGAAAATGTGTTATACTTTAAATAAATTCAAAAAAACCAAGGTAGCAATCATAATCTTAGGCAACTATAAAAAATAGATGAGTTTAAAAGGAGTGATTATGTTATGCTTAAATGCCATAAAAATCAAATGAAATGTTACATATTTTATACATGTATGTGTGTGTGTATGAATGAAATGGCAAGACATCTAAAAACTAATCAAATTATAGGAAGAAATGGACAACAAAACTATAATATCTGGGGAACACCATAAATCTCTTTAGGAAGTAGAAAAATATAATAATACACAAGAAGGAAGAAAAATCAATAGAATTTTTGAAAATCTAGTAATTACTGAATGGAAATAAAGATATATAAGTATTTGTATATATGTATATATGCATTTGTGTGACAATCTGCCTGTTACTTAATTCTCCCTTTGACCCTTGAATTCTGTGAGATTCTTAAGGAATGCATCTCTTTTCCTCCAATCAGAATGTAAAAATTTCAACATCTAAGACACTCTAGTAGCTCAAATGTATTTACTTTGTAAGTTATGTATATAAACACACATACATATACCTTTATGTATATATGTATGTGTGTATACATACAATAAAATGCATTTGTTTATATATAGCTATATAAAATCTCATTCATGCATGGCACCTTTACAAAAAGTTAAAATGTAATGCACAAAAATTAAATAAATGCAGAAAATCTGAAATATTAAACATATTCTTTACTGATCAGAGCATTAAAAATCATAATAAAGGACATTTGAAAAAGGTATTGAAATAGAGATTAAATAATTTAATCCTAAAAAATTGGTAGTTCAAAAAATGTCATAAAAACAAAAGATAAAACAATCTTTAAAGAAAATTTACTTTTAGACAACATACTAAAACTTTTGGGATTTTGTAAAATTAGTTCATAGAGGAAAATGTATATCTCCCACTACTTTCATTAACAAACAAACAAAAAATTAATAAATGAATTGGACATGCAACTTAAAAAATCCTAGAAATTAGTATATGAAACTATATATAAACACAAAAATTAAAACTCTAAAAATCAGACAAGTAAAATTTTAAAAAATTAAATTGAATTGATAAATAAAATCACAGCTGCTTCTTTTGAAAACAAAAAGGTAATAAAGTAGATAATTAGCTAATTTGATAAAAAGAAGAAAAAACAATTGCCAATATAAAAAAAATTTCATAACACATAAAAAGGAATTATTAGAAACTATTTAAATTCATATACAAATAAAATTAGATACTTAAAAGTTTCCAATTACCCTAAAGTTTACAGCAGTTAAAATAGGGACTGAAATTCACTAAAAACTGCTGGCACTACTTTATAGTTTATAAGTTTAGACTAATACCTCACACAGTCTACCCACAATAAGCTCAAACAGATAAAGGAGCTACATATAAAAGATCAAATAAACAAATCAGAGGAATGAGGAAGAAGATAATTTTTATAACTATGGATGAGAGAAGAGCTTTTGACCAGACTAGTGAAGGAGATCATAGAAGATAAAAGAGAAATTTTGGATTCCATAAAAAATGAAAAGTGTTTTGTAGACACCCTAAACAATGCAATTAAAATTAGAAGGTGAGTGATTAATTAGGGAAAAGAACAATGCAAGTTTTTCTGATAAAGATCTGATATCTAATTCAAATATTTAATAGCAATAGCTATTCTCCAATAGATCAATGAACACAAACAGAAAGTTTTAAAAGGAACATCAGCTCTCTGTAAAAACCATATAAAAATGTCCTAAATCAGTTACAATGAGAGAAAATTAAAACAATTGCCATGTTCCATTTTAAATCCAAAGATTGGCAAAGATGACTAAAAAGGAAAATGGCAATTATTAGTAAAGCTATGGTGGACAGCCTTACTAATGTACTCTTGGTAGGCCTATAAATTGCTTTAATTATTCTTAAAAGCAATTCTGAAAGCAATATATATATATATATATATATATATATACACACATATCTATGTACTTTCCCCAAAAATACTATTAAGCATATAATGTAGTATAATAATAAAATATTTATATCAGTAATTTTTATTGTAGCAAAGAAGAGGAAACTCAGAAGAAGCTTCAGTTGTGGAATGGCTGAGTAAACTATGGTATATGAATTTTGTAAACTATTATTTTCCCCTAAGAAATGTTAAAAATGGATTCTGAAAAATCCAATGAAACTCAAAAGAACTGATGCAGCATGAAATGAACAGAACTAGGAGACTTCATAATTATGACTATATTATTATAAAAGAAAACAACTTTGAAATATTTGAAAACTCTGCTCAATTTGATAAACTATTAAGATTCCAGGAAAGCAATTATGAATAATGTTCCCTATCTTCTGGCAAAGAGAAATAAACTTAAGGTGTAGAGACATGTTTTTAGGAATTACCAATGTATGTGTAAGATCCCAGGTATTATGAGCAAATAGCAGCACACTTGACAAATGCAGTTCCCTGTAGAAAAGGCTGGAAAAATCTATTTCTGGGAGAGTTATAATGATATATAATGGAAATACCTTAGAAAGATTTGGAGCATGAACAGATATTTTGTGATTGGTTATAGCCTGCCAACCACATAGTAAACAGGAGAAATTTTGGCTGTGGAGCCAGAACTGGGGGTCCATTCAAAGATATTAGTAGGTGTGTAACGTTTTTCATCGTTAGTCCTCCAGAAATTTGGTTGGTCATTATACCAATCAGAATTCCTAAGTCTTTCAAACTTATGTATCTTTACATTTTTTTCATTGTATAATTTGGTTTCTTAGTTCTGTTTATTTCATTCTGTATCAGCTCATACATATCTTCTCAGGTTTCTATACATATCTTCTCAAATTTCTCTGAAACGATCTTCATTTCTTAAATCTTCTTCATCTTTCATCATCTAAAAAAGAGCTATTAATATTTTGCATATCCTTCCTAAAACCAAGAGCTAGCATTGTGTGGCAGGGGAAAGTTAGATTTAGTTTTGCTTGGGGCTAATCCCTCTCAATTTGCTCTCCTTCTAAATCCTCCTATCCCTCCTCCTCCTTGTCTTCTTCGTCCTCCTCATCTTGCTCTTCTTCTTCCTCCTTCTCCTTTTCTTCTTCCTCCCTCCCTCTCTCCCTCTCCCCCCCCCCTCGCTCTCATTTCCTTGTGTGAAATGTATTTCAGTATACACAACTCTGTGTGTGTCTGTGTATTCTCTCCTCCATTGACCAGTTTGGATGGGAATAAAGCTAAAGAGTCAGTTGTTCCCCAACTCTTCCTTGTTTTAAAAAAAATTATTACACACCAATTATGTCAAATAACTTTTCTTAACCTTCTTCTTTTTCTATCCCTCTAATGTATTCCTTTGCCTTGTGTTTCTATATTTCTATTAAGATCCATGCCCAGGCCATTTCTCTAAGTAGAGCCCCATTACGATTTGATGATAAGTTCACCATGGACACATATATCATCTCCCCACATTTGGATTTATACAATTTTCTTTTTATCATTGTGCATACATATTTATCACAGGAGTTTACTAATTTTTGTTGGGTTAGTTATTCAAGGTCAAACTTACATTCTTTGCCTTCTGGAATATTATATTTCAAGTTCTTTATTCTTTTATAGTGATAACTGCTAAAAACAAGTGTGATCCTAACTCAAGCTCCTAGATACTTGAATTCTTGCTTTTCAACTGCTTGCAATATTTTTCTCTGACCTAGAATATTTGTATTTTTGTTATAATATTTCTAAGAGTTTTCATTTTAAAGTTTCTTTTCGAATTGACTGGTGAATTCTCTATTTCTCTTTGCCCTCTAGTTCTAGGAGATCTGACCATTTACTTTCATGCTTCTTTTAAAGACTTCTTTTAAAAAGCAACCCTTGTTTCATTTCTTTCATAAATTTTAGGTAAATTTGTGTCAAAGGCTTTGTTTTTCTTTAAGGCTTTGCTTATAAATGATTTGGAGTCACACTATTCTTATAAATTTTGGTCTCAAGTGTCCCTAACATCACAATAGCTGTTTCTGGTGGAATATTGGGGTATTTTGTTCTTTCTTCCACACGACTTTCTGATATGGACTTTATGGTAGAACCAACAGGCTGTTCTATACTTTTGGAGAGAAAGTCCGTGTTGGTCCTACTTGGAGTATTAAATTAGAATATTATTAGGACAGGACAGCTGGTGACATAGTGGATAAAGTGTCAGGCCTGGAGTTCAGGAAGACTTATCTTTCTGAGTTCAGCTCTGACTTCAAGACACTTACTAGCTGTGTGACCCAAAATGCTTCTGTTCACCCTGTTTGCCTCATTTCTCCAACTGTTAAATAAACTGGAAAAGAAACTGGCAAACTACTTTAGTATTTTTGTCAAGAAAACCCAAATAGGGTTACAAAGAGATGGGCATGATTGAAACCACTGAACAAAAACAATAAATATTTTTTGGCTTTGAATATTAAATATTCCAGGATCTCAAGGACATTTTAGGCTAGAGACCTCCAAGCTTTCCAGGATTTCAGAGTGCTCTAATTCGGGGAAAAAGCTAATTATTGCTTTCCTGGCCTAAATTTAACAAAACCCTATCTTGGTTTTGGGTTTGGATTTGGGTTTGAGCAACAGTAGATTGCCACTGCATTCAGTTACTACCTGGAAAGCTCAAGTGACTCAGAGACAGAACTGTAGGCTTCCCTTTAGTTTGAAAGAGGAGCTAAGCTTCCTCTGCTCCTAGGATAAGTCACACTGCTATTCTTTGTTTATTAGTTTTCTTCTCTGAACCTAGGGTCTTCAGTCATTCTTGATATTGCTCCCCAAACCCCTGCCATGTCTAGGAACAGTTGCTATTATTGTTATTCTGAAGGTTGCCTTAAACCTCTGATCTGGACCTGGATTTTGGACACAAAGCTCCACAGAAAGTCCTTTTATGAATCTAGGAGTGATCCAATATGGGTTTTGCCCTTTGCATAGCCACTCCATAAAAGTGTTAAAGTGATCTATGCGGGGTGTGCTTTTACCAAAGCTAGTTCCTGATATCTGACTCTCTCTTTGACTATCTCTCTAGGCAGATCTGGCTGGAAAAAATGACTCACTGTGAATTTTTCTTGATTTTTCCAATCAGGATTTGGTCTGATGTTTTCTAAATCTCTTTGGAGGCAGTTTTGTTTTGGTTTTTTTTGAGATGGGAGGATGGGGAAGGCTGCTTCCTTCTACTCAGTCTTGGCTTGGCCTGTGTGTTTTATTTTAAATGGATATTTACCCTTATTCAGGAGAGATCACTTTTTCTTTTCACTTTTTGCTGTTTTTTTAATCTGAAACGAAGGTTGTATTTGTCAGAAGCATGTTCTCCATATATTGATGTAATCATGTGGTTTTGATTGTTTTAGTTATTAATATGTTCTACGTTATTTATAGGTTTCCTAAGATTGAACCCAACATTTCATTCCTTACATCAATCTTACCTGGTCATATTTTATAATCTTTTTGATGTGTTTCTATAACCTTCCCCTGATGTTTTATTCAAATTTACATTGATGTTTATTAGGGATATTAGTCTATAGCTTTCTTTCTCTGTTTTAACTTTCTCTTGCTAAGTGAATATTAATATCATAGAAAAAATTTGGGACAATTCTTTCTTTTTGATTTTTGCAGATTTTATGCTAATATTGGGCTTATTTTTTTTAATAAAGCTTTTTATTTACAAAACATATGAGTGACCTTTCAACATTGACCTTTGCAAAAACTTTTTTTTTTCCCAAGCTTTTCCCCTCCTTCCCCCCACCCCCACCCCTAGATGACAGGTAATCTAATACATGCTAAATAGGATAAATTATATGACAAATACATGTATACATATCTATACAGTTATCTTACTGCACAAGAAACATCAGATCTAGAAAGAGAAGGAAAAAACAACCTAAGAAGGAAAACAAAATACATGGAAATATTCACAGAAAGCGTTAAAATGCTGTGTGGTGGTTCACTCTCAGTTCCCACAGGCCTCTCTCTGGATGTATATGACTATCTTCATCGCTGAACAATAGGAACTGGCTTGAATCACATCAGTGTTGAAGAGAACCATGTCCATCAAAATTGATCATCGTATAGTCTTGTTGCTGTGTATAATGTTCTCCTGGTTCTGCTGATTTCACTCAGCATCAGTTCATGTAAGTCTCTCCAATCCTCTCTGAAATCCTCCTGTTGGTCATTTCTTACAGAACAATAATATTCCATAACATTCATATACCATAATTTATTCAGCCATTCTCCAATTGATGGGCATCTTTTCAATTTCCAGTTTCTTGCCACTACAAAAAGGGCTGCCACAAACATTTTTGCACATGTGGGTCCCTTTCCCTCCTTTAAAATCTCTTTGGGATATAGGCCCAGTAGAAACACTGCTGGGTCAAAGGGTATGCACTGTTTGATAACTTTTTGAGCATAGCTCCAAATTGCTCTCCAGAATGGTTGGATCCGTTCACAGTTCCACCAACAATGTATCAGTGTATATTGGGCTTATTTTTTTAAAGTTTTTAATTTTAATTTTTTTAATTAAAAAATTTATTAAAGCTTTTATTTTTCATAACATATGCATAGACATTTCTGCAACATTAGCCCTTGCAAAATCTTGTGTTCCAGTCCCCCCCCCCTTTTTTCACCCTTCCCCTGGATGGCAAGTAGTCCAATATATATTAAACATAGTAGAAATATATGTTAAATTCAATATATGCATGCATATTTATATAATTATCTTGCTGTACAAGAAAAATCAAATTAAACCAGAAAAGAAAATGACGTAGAAAGTAAAATGCAAGCAAACAACAACAAAAGGAGTGAAAATGCTATGCTGTTAACCATAATCAGTTCCCACTGTCCTCTTTCTGGGTGTAGATGGCTCTTTTGATCACAAGACCACTGGAACTGGTCTGAATCATTTCATTTTTGAAGAGAGCCACATACATCAGAATTGATCGTCATATAATATTGCTGTTGCTGTATACAATGATCTGGTTCTGCTCTTTTCACTTAGCATCAGTTCATGCAGGTCTCTCCAGGCCTCTCTGAAATTATCCTGCTTGTCATTTATTATAGAACAATAATATTCCACAGCATTCATATACCATCCCTTATTTAGCTGTTCTTCAATTGATGGGCATCCATTCAGTTTCCAGTTTCTAGCCACTACAAAAAAAGCTGCAATGAACATTTTTTCACATGTGGGTCCCTTTCCCTCCTTTAAGATCTCTTTAGAAAATAAGCCCAGTAGAAACGCTGCTGGATCAAAGGGTATGCACAGTTTCATAACTTTTTAAGACCAGTTTTTTTTAAATACATTTATACTATGTACATCAAATACAGGAGTGAGATCAAGCTTTATACTATTAGTTTGGTTCTTTATCCCTTCCTTCAAGGCCTGGATTGGTCGAATTATAATCCGAGTTACAATTGGTCATTTCACAAACCGAGTTACCATTAGTAGGATTTATAATTTTCTTTATTTGCCCATTCAAAAGGCTTGTGCTCTGTTATTGACCATACTCTGTTTTGATTGCTTTAGGCCTGAAATTCTATCAGGAACTTTGTTGTTTAGCCAGTTCCTTGTCTCAAACAGTGATTCACTGGAGATATCTTAACAAGATATTCTACCACTCCCTTCAACCTGTTTTGATAATATCCGTGGAAGCCTAACTTTTCATATTCCTCAGTGTTCAGATATATGTATATATACATATATATGCATACATATATATGTATATATACATATACATATACATACATACACATATATTTTTAAAATTGGTCTGGGATCCCAAGAAGTTTGGTGATTTTTAAATGATCTTTCTTTCACCTGGTTCTAAGCTAATGTTTTTGATAGTTGACAGCTTACTCTTCTATCTAATTTTTCAATCTTTTGATTTGAAAGTATTTCTTTTTCTTAAAGAAACATTGCAGTTTTTTGTTTGTTTCTTTAAAGGTATCTACACAAGTTTTAAGTGTGCTTTGGTAATACAACCTTGATATTTCATGTATTTGATAGTTATCTTGTTTTAAAATTTTATTCTAAACTTGAAAAAATGCCAACAAGCATGGACACTTCCATACACAAAGAACATAAAAAGTTTATGAAACTGCAGATCCCATTATGAGCATGCTAATTGCAAAGTTACCTCATTTGTCCAGCTTCCTGCCCTTTGAACCTTCTTCTGATCTCTTCTATGTATTTTCTTAAAAGATGCCATTGATATTCTTCTCTTTCTTTCTGTTTTCCCCATCACAATTACCAATCTCTTTTCTTTCCTCCTTAAATACAATAAAAAAGGAGCCACTTCTCTACTTTCCCTCCCTTGTTCCAATCTCATCCACTGACTATGGCAGATACTTAGAGCTGACCTTCCTAGTTCTGGTCAACCATGGAGAACCTTTTGGGACTGATTTCATGTCATGTGTGACTCATCTATAAGGGGCTTGGTCTGTCAGTTCCCTTTAGGGTATTATAGACCCAAAATAAAAACAAAAACAACATAATGACTTAATATGATGTGAATTCTGAAACCAGTTTATTCTCTCTACTTGCCAAGAAATGCTAAAATGCTCATCCTGGGAACTTAGTTTCCCAGATTGTCTTATTACCATAGTTAATGTAGCTATAATGTGTCCAGACTGCCTTGTTGGCATCTTTAAGATAACTATGATGGGAACCAAAGTTTTCCAGACTATCTTTTAAGGCAGTCTCAACATGTCAGTATACATCCTTGTTCCTACCTTTATTCTCCCTCCTCCTCTGAGATGGTGTGAAACCCCCAGCTTATATTTGACTTACAAAAGATGTGCTCATGATGAAGATTTTTGTTAATTCCTTTTCAGGACTAAACCCACCTCATAGTGTCTTCCTTTTAATAGCTTCTTCCCCATGACTAATTATGACTACTAAAGAACTATCTTTCCTCTTGTTAATTTACATAAAAAATAGCAAAACTTTGTGATGGATGTCTTGTCAAGGTTGCTCCATGTCGTGAACTTTTATATAATATTCTTTTTACATGAATTGCTCTCCCAAAGATAATTTTATTTACTGCTCCTGGTGCCTATTTGCCGCATCCAGTGAAAGAAGCAAAGAAAGTAATTATTCCTTCTTTCTTTGCTGTGACTATTCCATGTCTTATGTAGTGCTTTGTGACTACAGACTCTCATGAAGTCTTGAAGGAATGGATGGCACTTTCTTGCTACTCCAATGTTGCTGCCATATGGATTATAGACTTAAATAGGTGAGTTTGTGCTCCTGCCAGCCTTTTCTACTTTGTTTTCTTTCTTGAGTGTGTGAGAGAATAAAATTTCAAGGTGAATGTGTCCAAAATTGGAGGCAATCTCAAGATTTTAAAAGGTCTTAGTTGTGATGAGCATTTGGTTGTAGTAGATAGAACTATAGAAATAGTAGTTAGCTATAGAAAGTGGAAAGTTCAAAGAAAGTTAGAATTTGTAAAAGAGTGATTATGCAGAACTCCAAGGCAAAATGTAAACAGTCCAAACAGAAATACCACAAACTTTTATGTTCTGATAAAGTTTAAATATTATCCTCCCAGTAGGTAATAACAGAAATTATAAATTGTTCATGAATTCTGTTCTATTTATATATGTTTACAAATGCCTTGTGTTGGTGGTTGGTTGGTTTGAAAATTTTGATTCTCAGAAACTCCATTGTTTATCCTCTTACCTGGAGGGAGGAGCTCAGATGGGCTCTGAAATGGCCCAGAGCCTAACTTTCTTATATTCTAAAACCAGGAATACTAGGTGTTCTTAGCAGAGCAGAATCACTGGCCTCCTATCCGAACATGAATGAGATTTTGATTGTTTTGGTCTCTACTCTCAACCCTCTTTCTCGAGTTCTCTGATTGGCTAATCTCTCCCTTTAGTACAGAAACAGATTTTTTTTTTTTTTTTCTCTTATCCTGCAGTGCTAAAATCCTTTCATTATCATCCAGGCCAGAATCTCTTTTCTTCTACAGTTTTCTTAAGGCCTTTTGATGCCTTTTATGTGTAGAAATAAATTACCTGTCCCATTCTTGATTCATACTGTAAACAGTATTTTTAGCACCCTCTCCCCACTTTGGAGAAGTCTTTGGTTAACTTAACCATTAGTAAAATTGTCCATGATTATTGTGGTGGAAGAAAGGGCTTAAGTGAGCCAAACAATGAAAATAAGGGAGTCTGACTTCATTCACTGAAGGTAGAATAATGATAATGAACCAGACCCATTCACATACAGAGGAACAGAGCAGAGAGTGGGAGCAGTACTCACTATTCCAATCCTCTGACACCTCTCCTGTGACATTTATTCTGTTTCATAAGGGTAAATTAGATAATCAAACAAAACACACTACACACGGTCATGTCCAAACACTTATGTCTCATTTGCTACAGATTCTTTTAATTATGTTGTTCATTTTGAAATCAGGGACCCTTGAAATCAGTTTGAACTATGTACAAAGTGTTATGCAAATTAATTTTCTGAGCTAAAAATGGTATTATAATTCAACAGGAGGTCCTGTAATTTATAATTTTAGCAAAGGGAAAAGGAATAGGAGGTTTCTGACAGTTAAATCATTTCACTTTTCAGAATTCTGAGATAAACATTGGCACACAAAATCAACAAGTTTCAAATAAAGTGTCTGAAACCAGGTTTTTCTGACTCCCAGATTAATTTTCTCCCCTATGCCATATTTCCTTTGTCACATGAAATATTTTTCATATTTGAAGCACAATTCAACTCAATGTTATTAAACATTTGTTTAACACTTTGTACTTAGTGCAGGAAAAAAAGTCATTTTCAGATAATTATTTTTTGATAGTTAATGTTTAATCAGGATTTAGGACACAAGGAGGTGTGTTATACCTTGCAGTTCTGTTTCTAAAGAGACAATAAAGAAAATGCATTGAATGTTTTTTTTTTTAATAAAAGAAACTTTAAGGTTTTGGAGGGATGATACGACTTGTTTTCATACATGTTATCAATGATCTCAACAATTTATGGATTTTCTAGTCTAAGGGTTAGACATACCAAAAGAAATTGTGTGATCCTAGTTTGCCAATTATACCAACTCCAGCTTTTGATTAAATCGCTCAATGTCTCTAGACCTCAGTTTCCTTACCTGTAAAATGAGGCAGTTGGATGAGATTTTAACCATAGGGTCCCCTCTTCAAACTCTCTGAGTTGTTATTCTTCTGTGCTTCTTTAACAGCACTTTGAGTGAGGAAATAAACTTACTTTATCTGTAGGTTATGCCATTATTTTACCTAAAAAACTCCAAAGCCTTAAGAAAAGTGTAGAAGAAAAGAGATTCTGGCCTGGATGACAATGAAACGATTTTAGCACTGCAGGATAAGAGAAAAAAAAAAATCTGCTTCTGTAGCAAAGGGAGAGATTGGCCAATCAGAGAACTCGAGAAAGAGGGTTGAGAGAAGTAGAGACCAAAAACAATCAAAATCTCATTCACGTTCGGATAGGAGGCCAGTGATTCTGCTCAGCTAAGAACACCTAGTATTCCTGGTTTTAGAATATAAGAAAGTTAGGCTCGGGGCCATTTCGGAGTCCATCTGAGCTCCTCCCTCCCGGTAAGAGGACAAACAATGGAGTTCCCGAGAATCAAAATTTTCAAACCAACCAACCACCAAAACAATGGCTTACATTTTTCTCTTTGAGGCACTCCCTCTTGACCTGGTGGCCTTCCCCTCCAGCGCTGCAGCGGATCGGATTCTTTGCGCCTTTCTTCTGGGGGTACTCTCGCCCAGGACTGAAGTAAGAAGGGAAAGAGGCGGAGAGGGAAACTGCCGTACTTTCCGTAGCGTCTGGGGTTGCCCGCTGCTGCAGAGGCGGTCCCTTTCTGGGCGCGGCTCGGGGCTGCGGCCAGAAGCCAGTCACAGTCTCCCCTGATCTGCTTCCTTGCAGGGCCCGGATTGGCTGGTGGAACGGACTGGGTAGGTCCTCTCCCTTCTAGGGTTGGAGCCTTACTAATAGCGGATGGAGTGCCGCGCCCCTTGGCTGGTGGATTGGAAACTTAACTGAGTAACCCTGCTGCGGTCTTCTTCAACACCCGGTCTCCCTCCCTACTCCACCCTTGTGCCCTTGCTCTCTCGGGAAGAAAGATCACCCTCTCCTTCCTCTCCTCCAGATCTCCTGATCCCAGGGGAGACTAAAGGAGCTTGTGGACCCACAGACACCTCTGTTAAACTTCTGAGAAGTTGAGTAAACTTGCAGGGGCAGGAGGATCATGGGGCGCTGGCTGGCAATGCCTCTTCTGCTCATTCTCGTCTGCTCTCTGGCTCCAGCTCGAGGTGAGAGACCCTATTCACCCCAGTTTTGTTACAGTTGGTCTGTGTGGGAATCATAGCGTAATTCTTTAGGATGGGAGAGGGAAGAATTAAAAAACAGGGAGGGTGGACAGTCAGTCGTTCTTGGAGAGTTCTCTCAAAACAGATCTCCTGGGAGGAGGGTTCTTGAGCTGTCCAGATTTGCTGGGGGGAGGGGGAGAGGGAGGAGGTCTGAAGGGATCTCTCCAGCATAGTGCCCCTTGGGGCCCGAAGAAGAAGTAGCAGAAGAGCCTTTGCTCCCGTTTGAGGGAAGAGGTCATGATATCAGTGAGGTTCTAAGTTTTGGGAGCAGTCTTCAGAAAGAAGAGACCAGAAACTAGACTTGTTTTTCCTCAGTTATTGAACAAACTATAGTAGGAGACATCAGCATCTGGGGGGCAGGGGGGAGGGGGGAGGGGGCAGAGAAGGTGGGGGTTTGATTTGTTGGAAAGTATGTGGTTTGCAGGTTAGTTTTGCCATTTACCAGCTCAGGGTGAAAATCCCTTAGAAGCAAGTTTAATTGAAATGTTATTAGCAAAGAATTGGCTAGGTCTTTTTTGATTGCCTCTGAAGTTATTAAAGGGACTAACGGGCCATTGCCTTGAAGCCTGGCCGTTAGTCAGAGCCGATTACTTTTTCGCCACCTAAAGCTTGATAGTAGACCTGGAAACTAGGTTGGCAGACTCTCAAAAGGCTAAACGAGAACATTATTATTTTCAACACGGGAACTATATTTTTTTTCCAGGATTCAGTGGAAAAAAAGTTGAACAGATGTTTGCATCAAGAAAATTCATTAGAGTAGCTTCCCAGTGATATTAATGATTCAACTTTTGGTTATCTAATGATGGCTTTTAATTACATCAATGAGGGAGGTAGAATTGGTGCCTAGGTTTTTTTTTTTTTTTTTTTTTGAGAAGTAGAAATAACAGAGGTGATATTAATATGGAATATATAAATATAGTCATATCCATTTATGTGTATATGTACACGTTTATACATGCACAAGTCTATTTATAGACACATATATAGTAAATGATAATTTGAAACTTTCTTTGTCTTGCTGAAAGTAATACTATACTTCCAAGTATTGTTTTTAAAAGTCCAGATGGCTTAGAAGTATCATTCAGATATGTGCTTGCCTGCTGCTTAAAGGTACAACTGGGAGAAGTTTTCAGTTTCTTGTTGGAATGCCAGCAATATGGCATTTAATCATTGGGGATCAGTGCTTGGAACCATAAAAACAGTTCACAGAATATGAGGTACTTATTTTGTGTGCTTTTTATTTTTAGTAGAAATTTTAAGTTGAAGGTTGGCTGTTTATAAAATTTATGGAGATTGAAGGGGAAAAGAAGAGTAGATGATAGATGCATAAGAGTTTCAGGATTATCTTTATGGCTTCCTGCCCCACCTTTTGTTTGAGTGTCTCCTAAATCAGCTTCCTAAACTGAAATTGATTATTGCAACAAAGTAAAACCTGTCTCATATCCAACATTCTCTCTGTGTTTCATATGTCTGGTGATATATGTTCATGGTGAATTGCTGAATCCTTTCCCTGTACCCAAAAATAAATCATATCAAGCCATAGATATATAAGGAAGTAATATTTCTGTACTTGTGTTTCTCTTTAGTAGTGGTTAAACATTTTAAATAGAAATATTTATATAAAAAAACATTTTGATCTCTTGGAGTCTTATCCCTTCTAAAAATGAACTGAGGTTACAATGTATAATGTACCAACAAATATTTTCTAATTATTTTTAATAGGAAACTTTCCATAACACTTTTATAATGAAGACTAGGATCTTACACTGTCTTATACAAGCACATTTAGCTGTTAATTCAGTTTGAAATTTTATTATGGTACTAATAGTACTGTTCTGTAATAGTACATTATTCTAGGATAAAAATAAGGAATAGAGTATCATAGATTTTCCCATAAAAATTTTTTTTAAAGATTTTGTCACAATAGATCTCATGGCAACAGTACTGAAAGGTTTTTGTTTTTGATTTTTTTAAGGAGTAGTGGGGACAGTAGACTGTAACTATGGATCTTTTTAAGTGTGTGTTGGTAACTACTGATAGAGGTGGGTGCTGGAGTGCTCAAATCAGTGTTCAGAAATCAGCAATCCTACAAATAGGTACTTAATTTATTGCTGTCTGTAATTTATTTGTGATCGTTAACCTTGTTCATTGTTGTCTGGACCTAATATTGTGGAAATAATAATGTAGATTAAATTTACAAGTGTGTTATGTCCTGTGTACAGAGAGCCAGTTAAACATTTACCAACACACTCCTGGTTGCAAAATCAGGAAAAAAAAAAAAAAAAAAAAACTTCTGCAAATCAGAATTTTAAGTGGTCAATCCAGAGTCCATCATTGATTCACTGGTAAAGATGTGACCTGATTTCTATGCTATGTCAATTGGACTAGACCAGACTTCCTACGTAATTTAAGAACATCTGTTAACTAAGTAAAAAGTAATTAAGCCACATGAAGTCCCTCTGGTGTACTTTCCTTATTTTATTCAAGTCTGGTCATGTTTTTAATATCTTCTTCCAACAGTGTCTGTCTTGTGTTCGGCAAAGCCGGAATAATTCTAAAATGTAGTTGCCATTTCATTTTTGAAAAGGAAAAAAAGATTTTAAAATATTGTGCTCACCAGAAAATTTGCTCTAAAGTATTAATATACTGTGGTTAAAAAAAATTGTGTTTTAACCAAGTTGGTACATTTCATTTCTTCTCCCTCCTTTAATTTCTTTATAAGTTCCCCTTCATCAGGGAAATGTATTTTAGCATTTGTTGTTTTCTTGGGGAGAGAGATTTTTCTTTTTTCTGAATTTCTAATCAGGGGCTGTCATTTAAGGGAAGTAAGTTAAATGTGACCAGTTAGTGCTTCATGTAATGCAGAATTTTTATAAACTCTGACAGGATTTTATCAGTGATCTAGAATGAATACATTTTAATAATTTAAAAAACCAATTTCTCCTTTAAAAATTATTTTTCTACATTATGCACTATCCCAAAGACTTTTGGGAAAGTGAAGCTTCTTTTTATAGAGATTTTGCCATTAATTATTAGCAACATTAAATTTCCTTATAAGTTGTAGGCAGAGTAAGAATTACCTAACAGAGTAGTGCAGCAGAGTACCTAGCCTTTTCTATGGGACCTGAGTTCAAATCCCTTTTTATTTCAACTCTCTAGGCCTCAGTTTCCTCATCTATAAATGATGAGATTGGATAAGATGGTCTCCTTCCAAGATTCCTTCCAGTTCTCTGTATATGATCTTAATAAATTTCTGGACTCTTACTAAAGCCTTTTGGAATAGTAAATCTTATTCTTTCAGTCTCACTTCTCAATCAGTGAGAAAAGGAATTTTTTAGACTAGCTGTCAAATTATTTTATTAGATCTTATTCATACACAAGATAGATGTTTCCAATTTTATTGATTAAATATAGGGAATATTATATACCTAAAGCTATTACAAAAGTGATTTTGAATAAAACATTTAAAGGGAAGGTCCGTGTGTGTGTGTGTGTGTGTGTGTGTGTGTGTGTGTGTTTTCACAAGCATCTGCATGGGGAACTTATTGGAAGGGAATATTTTAAGATTCTAATCCCCATGCAAGATAACACTGCAATATTATTTACAGAAATCAACTTTTACTTACTTTGTAAGTATCATCCAGCTTTAAGTTGACTTGTCAGTTTTTGGGTGCCTTACAAACACTTAGTGTCACTCACATGCATCTAACCTTGTGGTTGCATACATCATATAAGAACATCACTGTTTAAGAAACATTAACTTCCTCTTTCCTCTCAGTTATATTAAGATTTCTATTTCCTCAGCTTCCATCAATCACAGAATCTCACAAGAAAAGATCTTTTGGCATAGCTTTTGAATAGACCTATGTCTTAAAGCATTAACTGATTAAGCCTTATCTCTTTGAAGTGCAAATATCTTCAAAGTGTAAAAAACTCTTATAGTTTTAGGAATGCTTACTAAAAATAAACTAACAAGCTCTTTAGATTGGAGAATAAGTCACCAAAGTTGAGATGAAATATTGTCATGGATAGAAAAATTTATCTTAACCAACATAACCCAAGTTATCTTTATATTGTAGTTTTTTTTTAATTAACAAATGTCATTCTAAAGGAGTTCAAATTTTGTCCTAGAGGCAACAAAGAACCATTGGAATTTTATTGAGTAGGGGAGAGACATGCTTAAATCTGCTTCTTTGGACTATCACTAACAATTATGTGGAAACCAAATTGGAGATGTAGGCAGACTTAAGCTTGGGAGACAAGTTATGAAGTATTGCAATATGTTAGATCAGAAGAAAAGAAAGATGAGAGTAGTGACCCAGTGAGTAGAAAAAAGGACATTTAAACTAGGGTGGTAGTTATGTACTGATGATAGAAACACTGAGTCAGCTGAAGAGATTTTTTTCTTTTGAGAGTCAGCTCCATAATGGAAAGAGTATTAAGCATGAAAATAGAAATCTGGAGTTGGGTCCTTATTCTGTCAGTTACAATCTATGTGGTTCACTTAACCTTTCAGCCTTAGGTTTTTTTTTTTTTTCTCTGTAAAATGACAATAATATGGTATCATTATCAGATAAATACTACATAAATATGAATAATAATAGTGACATTATTTGTGTTGTTCATGGAATCATAGATTTAGATTGGAAAAGGCCTCATTTGCCATCAAATCCAGTCTTATTTACATTTAAGGAAACTGAGACCTAGAGAATTGGAATAAGTTTTTCAATGTCACAAGTAAATGATCAGGACAGAATTTGAATGCAGGTTTTTCATCTCCAAGTCAAGTGTTCTTTTCCACTTATGTAGTACTTACTATGTGCCATTTTGGGTAAATACCTCATTTGCTCCTCACAACAACCCTGCAAGATACTATTATTATCCCCATTTTATAGTTGAGGTAACTGAGGTATACAGGGGTAAAGTGATTTGTCCAGAATCACAAATCTAGTAAATGTTTGAGGCTACATTTGAACTCACATCTTCCTTGCTCAAGAAAGAATGCTGTATTCATTGTGACACCAGCTGCTCTGGGAAGTAGGAGGTATTATGCTGTAGTAAAAAGGGATTTAATGCAGTGCTGGTACCTAATCCTTGGACCTTAATTTTTTTAACCCAATACTTCTATTATTAAGAATAGCTCAGAAAATTATAATGTAACAGGATACAACATGTGAGACAATATAAAATATCTTCTTTGTTTACTAATTAAGGTGAAACATACAGAGAAATATGAGAAGACATGAATTAATGCAAAGTGAAGGAAGAAGTATGAAAAAAAATCTAAATACACAGTGAATAAAACAATGGAGATGAATGTAAAGAACAGGAGCGAAATGATCAAATATAAAGGATTGTGTAGTAATAATAATCCAAACTTGACCCCAAAAAGAGATGAAAAGAAAAAAAAAACTCCTATAACAGAGATATATACTCAGACAAAATAAATTCCCATAGCTTTGTGTCCAAGTTCTATATGCCTCATTTTATATTTGAATCCATCATCTCTCTTCTAATAGGTGAATAGCTTAGATCTTCTTCAGTTCTCTGGAATTGTGATTGATCATTGAATTGATCCAATATCTTATATTTTTTTTAAAACTTGTTTTCTTTTGGAGTGTTGATATTAAATTGTTCTCTTGGTTCTACTCACTTCACTGTATCAGTTCATATAAATCTTTCCAGGTTTCTCTGAATCCATCCTTTTCTTATGGCACAATAATATTCCATTACAGATATTTAATTTGTTCAAACTTTTTGGAATCTCTGAAATAAAAATGTATTGTCTGTGTGAGGACAGCAAATTTGTATTGAATGCCGTGTAGGAGTAGACACTCAGGAACCAAACAGAAAACATTTAAGTGCTAAACTGGTACTGGTATAATAAGTACAGAGACTTATTATCCATGTCATTCTGCATAATTGGGGAAAGCTTCTTTAAATGAGTAAAACTTGAACTCTTATCTTGAAGGGAAGGATAGAGGGTATTCTGTATTCTAAGTAAATACTGTGGAGTATTTTGGTTAATTTTAACAAATAAAAGTAAACATTTCTATTGAGGTTAGTCAGAGAACCTAACATAATAATAGTCACATCAGAACAAATAGAATAAATGTCTTCCTATACATATGTGTGTATGTATATATATACATATATATATTTAGTGTGATGTAGCTTGGTGGTACTTGGTACCAAAGACAATGTAACAAAGCTTATTTAGCATCAGAATTCCGACAGAATGTCTGTTGTTCATTCTTTGAGGATGGATCTTAAGTCATTTAGGGTGAGACAGTTGAATCAATTGCCTTCGTGATATTTGGTTTTATTTCTTACTCAATAACATTTTTCTCTGGGCTGTCTTTCAGGAACTGCATTATTTTGATTACTGCTGTTATAAAGGAAATGACATTCAGAATATGTTATGGATGAATAGCTTTATGAAATTCAAGAGGGTGTCTATTTATTACAGAGTTATATTTAGGATTATTTTTTCACTGTATTTCTTGAAAAAAAGCAGTGTATCAAAATACCCCTTCCTCAAATTGAGTGATTGGGTTGGAGCCACTCTTAAATTAGGGCTTTGCTTCAGGCTGGGAAATTAAAAGGACCACTACCGATATATCTCTTGGTTTGTAACATTATGCCCAACTATTGGGATAAGTAAGCAAGAAGAGAGCGGGAATAAGGACTTCATAGCTAGTTACCTTTTGTGGGGAGAACCCTGGCTGGCTTTATCCCCTACTAGATGGAAAGGGAGGCTGCTTTTGTGGAAGGGGAGATCTGAGTAGTTGCTAGGCTGCCCAGAAACTAGCTATTGTTCATGCAAGGGAAGTGCTTCCTTCAAGCCCAACAAAGCCTGAGTAAAGGAACCAGAACCATAGCTCCTGCTGTAGATTCCCAGGTGGCTAATTGCTTTTGTATTCTCATATCGCAGGAATCTTTGATTTCCCTGAAAAATATTGCTTTCCTAGGTATCTCAGACTTTCCTCCAGCAATGTGTGATAGGCTAAGGTAGAAGAGCCCAGTCCCTTTGATAAGCAGAGTTGGACTGTTTTTTATGAGAGGAAATGTGACCTGAGGATCTCAAAAGGGATGATTGAAGTTGATAAGAGCAGGGACTTCTCTTAGATAAGGTTATGTAGCCTAGGAGATAGAAGGCCATGCTGTCTTTAGAATGTCTCTGTCTTTCTGTCTCTCTGTCTCTCTCTTTGTCTCTGTCTCTCCCTGTCTCTCTCTTTCTCTCTCTTTCCCTCTCTCTCTTCCCCCTATCATTGGCCCCTTTGATTTTCTGATTTGATTTTCTTAAAGCTTTCCACTCTAGTCTTCAAAAATTTTCCTGCTGACCAGTGGTGGGAGTAAGATTAGGAATGGATGACTGATTGTGAGGTCAAAGAGGTTTTTTCAGTTGAAAGAACAAAGATTGGGAGGTGGGTGCTTCTCTGCCCATATCCTTGTCCTGAGTAGTGAGAACAAGAGCTACTTTGAAATCACTGTTCCTCCAAAGACAGGCCTAATTTCAGCAACCTGACTGAAAATATGCTGTCCCAGGAATCAATTCCCAGGTTGTAGTTTCTGTTCTGATAACTAACCAGGGCTTCTGTCTTCCCCCCAGCCTCTACCCCATAAAATATTATGGGTGATCTGGGAAGTTTTTTAAGGTTCAAACAATTCAAGTTTGAGATTTGGACTCCATTTTTAGCTTAATCTCAGTTTCAGTAAAATAATAATGAATATTTCTTTCTGTGCCCTTGGGAAATCAGGTTCCATCTCTGCAACATCAATTTTCTCCTCCATAAAATTAATAGGTTCAATTAAAATATCTTGAAGACCTCTCCCACATCTTTAATATTCATTTTTAACATTTAAGTTCAAAATCCCTCCCTCTACTGCCTTTCCCTATGTATTAAGAAAGCAAGTAATATAATACCCCATCATATCTGAGAAGTCACGAAAAAACATTTCCTTATTAGGTATGTTGCAACAGCAACCAAAAAAAAAGAAAGAAAGAAAGAAAGAGAAAGACAAGGATAAAGAAAAAGAAAAAAATCTGTTTCAGTCTGCACTCAGAATTCATTGAATCTCTCTCACTCTGGAGGTGGATAGTATTTTCCATAATTAGTTTTATAGAATTGTCTTTGATCATTGTATTGATCAAAGTGGCTAAGTCTTTCACAGTTGATCATCATTAAAATATTGCTAAGCAGTTCCTATGTACAATGTTCTCTTGGTTCTGATCACTTCACTTTTCATCAGTTCATATCCAAGTTTTTCTGAAACTATTCCTATCACTCTATCCTATAGCTCAAATGTGTTCCATTGCAATTATATACCACAGCTTATTCAGTCATTCTCCATTTGATGGGCATCCCTTCAATTTTCAATTTTTTTGCCATTACAAAAAATAGCTTTTATAAATTTTTTTGTTATAAATTGGTCTTTTTCCTTTAAAATTTTTTTTTCTTTTGGATATACCCCTAGTTGCTGGATCAAAGAGTATGAACAATTTTATAGCCTTTAAGTCTATATGTTAAAATATAACTATAGAAGCTTAGATATTTAAAAGATTATTTTGGAAAGAGTGGGGCTTCCTCAGAGTTACACCACCCTTAATGATTAATTGAATTTTGTAATATAATTGTTATAGGGCAGCTAGGTGGCACAGTGGATAAAGCACCAGCCCTGAAGTCAGGAGGACCTGAGTTCAAATTTGATCTCAGACACTTAATATTTCCTAGCTGTGTGACCCTGGGCAAGTCACTTAACCCCAATTGCCTAAGCAAAAAACAAAACAAGAAAATATATATATATATATATAAAATTGTTATAGAATCAGAGTTGGAAAAGGTTGTTGGGATTATCTAGCAGAAATCCATTCATTTTGCAAATGAGCAAACTGATACTTAAAAAGGTTATATGATTTGCCCAGGATCATGAAAGTATAAGTGGCAGATCCAGGATTTGAATGAACCTAGGTCTTTTGCCTCCAAATCTAGAACATTTTTGGGCACCATTAATAATCTTCCATCACCTGTCATTTTCTGTGACTCAGTTTCTTTATCTGTGAGAGAATTAGCCATTGTTACCAGGGTACCCTTCCAAGTCCAAATCTGTTTAACTATGACCTCACCATACCAGGGTATTTTAATATTCTTGGTCAGATTTTGTCAGAACCAAGGTTCTGTATCTAGATTATGTGTCTTCAAGCCTGTTGTCATTAGTTATATTTTTAAGGTTATCCTGCTTGTCTGTCTTCCTTAAAGGACTAAAAAAAACCCCAACAATAATCCACAGAGGGAACATTTAATTTGATTAGATTAATTTGTTTTTTAAATAAAAAAAATATATACTGCTCTAAAATGTTTCATTTGTTTACTTTTTAAATCCAAAACTTAGAGAACATCAGATTAGAGACTGACTTTGGAAGTCATCTAATATAACCTTTTGTATGTTATGGACCCTTGTGACAGTATGGTAAAACCTATGTATCTCTCTCAGAATAATGTTCTTAATAATTGAAGGAAATGCTAAATTTCTGTCTTAGAGTGTGATAAGAGTAATATCTTAACCCTTCCCTTCATCTAAGTTAGGGTAGTTTTTCTTTAAAAGGTAACGGAAAAATTTCTTGTGACTTGATTGATTCAAGGGTCTAAAAATTCAGATTACTGATGTCACTTCCTCATCACTTGTTGAGATTCAGGGACAGAGGATTCCCCCAAAATATACTGGGGTTCTGGACTGTTGTTGTAAGTATCTCAAAAGAATTTGAAGGCTTAGATAATTTCTAAGTCAAGAGGCACAGTTTTATTATAATTGTAACACCAATTAAAGTAGGCTAAATTCCAAGAGAGGAAGATAGCAAAGAGCAAGGAGCAAACAAGTACATTTATAAGGAAAACTATTAGAGGTGGAGTTGGAAAGTACAGAACAGAGGACAGAGCAGGCTGAATGACATCCTGGATTTGGGGTCCACATGATTGGTGAGAAGTTTGGTAATGGGGGCTAACAACAACCCCTTTCTTATCATGATTTGGGGATGCCCAAAGTCTGCATTATATCAACTTGAGTAGAAAGCAGCCATGAGGAGCTTAGGTGCTTGGCTAGTAATCCTGATGAAAACTTTGCTTAGCTGAATCCATTCTGAATCAACTACAGGAATCCTCAATGCTTAGTTGTGCCAAATATTCCTTTTCCTGAAGTAGTTAAGCAAATGTCTAGTTAACTGTCAAATGACCTATGAGTGTCTCATTTTGTCCAATACTAAACCCTTTCTAATGAAAGAATTTCTTGAGGCAAGCCCAGAAAATAGAAAATAGTGAAAATAACAATGAAAAAGAAATTTTCCCATTCAAATTCACTGACCCACTGAAATCAGGTTCTTAGGGATCCCAAATTAACAAAATTATATGATGATCAACTGTAATAAACTTGGCTCTTCACAATAATTTGGTGGTTCAAGGCAATTCTAATAGACATGGGATGGAAAATGCCATCCCTATCCAAAGAGAGAACTATGAAGACTGAATATGGATTGAAGCATGGTATTTTCACTTTTTGTTTGTTTTTTTCTTTCTCATAGTTTTCTTCCCTTTTTGGTCTGATTTTTCTTGTACAACATGACAAATATGGAAATTTTTTTAAAAGAATTGCATATATTTAAGCTGTATCAAATTGCTTGCTGTTTTGGGGAGGGGGAAGATGGAGAGAAAAAAATTGGAACACAGTCTTACAAAAATGAATATTGAAAATTATCTTTATATTTATTTGGAAAAATAAAATATTATTTCAGCAAAAGAATCCTTGTTTTAGATTGAATGCTTTAGGTTATTAAATTGTTTACTAACTCACTTGCTAAGGAGCATAAGCTCTATTAGAAGAGATACTTAGAAGTATATTTTGATTTGTAATATAATTATAATATTGAGATGTGCCATCACATGGCAAATTGAACTCTGGACTGCTCAAAAGATCTTCTGGTTCTTCTGTTGCAAACGTGGTGTAGCAAGTCATTTATATTTTCCAGTCTCTGTTTATTCATGTTTAAAATAGACATAATAATATCTGTATCACTGGCTTCACAGGATTGTTGCTTCACAGGCTTTGTAAGCTTCAACAAATTTCTTAAAGATAAATTGTTGTTTGCTCTTACTGTTATCTGTAAAACAGGCATCCTTATAGCAGTATTATCTTAACAGCCTGCTAGGAGAAAGTAATCTGGATAACTCCAAAACATTGTACACACATTTTTGTATATGCACAAAGGAGAATTCAAATTGTCATGGAATAACATCCATATGTTATTATTATTGTTTTGTTTTGAGGCAGTTGGGGTTAAGTGACTTACCCAGTATCACACAGCCAGTGTTAAGTATCTGAGGTCTTATTTGTTGTTGTATCCACTTCAACAGCTGCACATTGTGACCTTTTTGGTTATGACTAAATTTAGTGTTATGTTGTGTTTTTGCAACTGTTGGTATATGTGGAAATATTACTTCCTAATATTTGCCTTCTGGGCTGGTAAAAATTAAATTAAGATCTGGGTCTAACTCAGGGCCAGAGTTTCTGTGTTTTCATTTCCAGAGATACCACTATACCTTCTTTTGCTTTTCTCTTAAATTCATAATCTTTTTTTCAGAATAGAAGCTTCTTTTCTCCTAGATTCAATATATAATTTCTCCTCTTCAATAGAGAGCTCCTTAATAATTTTCACCCATTTAACTATCATAAACTAATGATTAGATGCATAGTCAGGCTAGTTTAAAATATTTTTTAAAGGTATGAAAATAAAGATTTTAAAAACTTCAGGGGGATTTTAATCTGTTGGTTGGTTGAGGTAATTCAAAGAAAATAAAGAATGTTAGCAAACTACACATCATAAAGTATATATAAATATAAATAGCACATTTGAATTACGTGAATTGGGAATAGCAATCTGGGAAAGTTTTCTTTATTTTGATGAGATTTTACAGTGGAATCTTCAGAGTGCTTCCATCCTTCACACACACAGAAAAGAAAAAAATATCTTTAGAGAGGTAATTTTTGACTTAGCTATAGAATTTAGTATGTGGAATTTCTTTTTTTGGGGGGGGTAGTGGACATCCTAATTAAATTGGTAGTAATTAGAGTGGGAGGAGGGAGAAAAGAATATTTTAAAATCGGGGCTGGCCAAAAGTCTTTTTTAATTTATCTTCAGATATAAGAAGTTAAATACAAATGTCTTTAAATCAAAAAAAAAAAAAAGTATGTTGCTTCATTCCATAGATTTCACATTGTTTTACTCACTAAATTTCTTAAAATGGCTGGGTGGTAGCTTTCAGATCCTCTGACACTGCCCCAGAGAATGTCTTGTCAGGAATGAGTCATAGTAGTTAGTTCAAAGCTGCTCCACCCTTGTGAGTCATGGTCTTAATCTTCTCAGTACACACACACACACACACAATTTACATAGAAAGTCTCAGAAACCACATGCACTTCATGTAGTGCATTCTAATGTTTTTATACTTTATAAGCTCTCAATATTAATATTCACTGCAACAATTACAATAATAGATACTTATATTCTTCATTGAGGAAATGCACAGTAGAAAGAATTTTGGATTTGTGAGAGGACATGTCTAATGCACTTTGCTATTGGCTGATTTTCTGATCTTGACAAGATGCCTAACCTGAGTCTCAGTTTCCTCATCTGTAAAATAAAAGGATCTGGACTATGTGACCTTTAAGACCCCTTCAAACTCTTAATTCTTATTTACTTTTCAAGAAAGAGTTTTATACAAAGGCATCATGCATATCTCCCTTGGCTTACTCCCTCAGCCTGTTTTTTTTTTTTTTTTTAGTCAGATTCCTTTTTATCTATGCTTCAAAAACTAAGGTGTCAAAAGAGCAGCAGAAAGGATAGAAAGATGGCTCTGGTTCACTATTTAGGTCACTCTGGAGAGGTTATAGCATTATATATAAGCAGGGAGATATGGGGAAGGTGGTTGTGAAACTAGAAGGATGATATTATATTTGGCTGTGACAATCTCCTACTGCTGGTAACTTCTGGTGAATTATAATTATTATATTTGGTTTTATGAAGTGTCAGAGAAGAAACATAGTAGAGTAGAGCGAGAACTGGTATTGAGACCGGAAATGGCACCTTGTGTTTGAGTAACTGCAAACAGACTGGAACACAGATTTATTTCATGGAGGGAGTGTGAAATGTACAAATTTGGAAATGTACAAAAGGACCAGGTAATAAAGTGCCAGACAAAGGTGTTTGTATTTTATCTCAAAAGTAATAAACATCTGTTGGATCATTGATCAGGATCAGGTGACCTGGTCAGATCTGTGCTTTAGAAAAATCATGTAGGCAATTTATAAAGAATAGATTTGAAGGGGATAGATGAGGCAGTGGGATCAATTAGAATGTTGTTGCAGTAGTCTAGATGAAAGGTAATGAAGCACTGAACCAGGATTGTGACTGTGTGAGAAGAGAATATATATGAACGATATTTTGATGGTAGATATCAAAAGATTTGACAGTTTATTGGCTATGTAGAGTGAATGAGAGAGAGAAATCAAGGACAATAGCAGAACTGCAAGCCTGGGTGACACAGGGAGAATGGTGCTGCTCCAGACAGTGATAGAGAAGCTCAGAAGTTGAGGGGGAGAGAAAAGGAGAATAATGCTGGGCTGAGTGTGAGGGAGTGGGAGAGAAAGATTGGAGGAGTAGAAAAAGGTCATCAGTTCTGTTTTAGAATTGCTAAGTTTGGGATGCCCACCAATGTCAAGGAAACTCAGAGGTCCAGCTCCTACTTCCATCCCATGAAGTATTAGAATATTATAGAGGAAATATATGTCTGTTTTAAAAAATCTGTTACGTGTTTCACTGTAATACTTTAATTTTGAGGTTGATTAATAATAATAATAATTAATAATAATAGCTGGAACTATTTAGTTTACCAAGGGAAGATACTGTCATCTTGAAAGGTTGCTCATTCATTATAAATAATGGAATATGTATTCAAAAAGACATAATTCATGTTATCAAGGAAATTAAAATAAAAAGGAGAAAAAAAAGTAAACTAGCAAAAATATGTGGATAAAATAATTATAAGAATGTTTTGAAAGTTAATGGCAGGTAAGGAATTAATACTTTTCAACCTTGGGAGAAAGGTAGTAGTAAGGTGATAAATCTCAGAAACATATGGCTCTCTCTTTTCTAGTCAGTTCAGGATCCATTACACTAGAAATTTAAGAAATAATATAGGAGGGTTAGGGTTACGTAGCACAGTGCATAGCGCAGCAGCCCTGAAGTCAGGTGAACCTGAGTTCAAATCTGTCTCAGACACTTAACATTCCTAGCTGTGTGACCCTGAGCAAGTCACTTAACCCCAATTGTCTCAGCAAAAAAAAAAAATAATAATAGTAATAACAATATAGGATATATTAATATTTGTCTTTAGCATTTGATTTTTTTCTTCCTCTAGAACACTTATTTTACTAATTATTTTGGTAAATAATAGTAAAATAGTTTTGCATTCTTTTTTTTTGTATTTACATGATACTGTTATTTTGTGATTTGAGTAAAAAAAAATTCCTAGTCTCCATTTATGTGTCACCAATATTTTAAAGTGACAAAGCATATTTTTGTTGGTGGATCATTCAGACACTGAAAACTAATCTTACCTCTTTGGGTTCTGATGCCATTAACTTGAGTGTTATTTATCAATTTCATATACAAAACAGATAACTTAAAAAGACCCCCTTTGTATCTGATTGTTTTGGAAACTCCTTTTAAGCATACTACATTGGGAAACTTCCCTCCCCCATCCTCCATTTAATAGTATTTTATTTTTCAAATTACATATGAAGATAGTCTTCAACATTTATTTTGGTAAGATTTTGAGTTCCAGTTTTTTTTCTCCCTCTCTCCTTTACCTTCCCCCTTCTCAATTCAACAAGTAAACTTACATAAGTTACATATGTACAATCATTTTAAACATTTCCATATTAGTCATCTTCTGAAAGAAAAAATCATAACAAAAGGGGAAAAACAAGAGAAAGAAAAAACAAATAAAAAAGTGAAAATAGAATTCTTTGAGCTACATTCAGTCTCTATAGTTCATTCTCTGGATGTGGATGGAATTTTTCATCACAAATCTATTGGAATTGTCTTGGATTATTGGAATTGTTGAGAAGAGCTAAGTCTGTCATAGTTAATCATCATACAATCTTGCTGTTAACTATATACAATGTTCTTTTGGTTATACACTCTTCATTCGTCATCAGTTCATGTAAGTCTTTCCATGTTTTTTTTTCTGAAATCTGCCTACTTATCATTTCTTTTTTATTTTTAAAATATTTTATTTTTTCAAATACATGCAAAGATAGTTTTCAACATTCACATTTGCAAAACCTCATATTCCAAATTTTTCTTTTGATGATCTTACCCAAATTTGGAAGGATTTTCATTCTTCTATGAAAAACAAATAGTCCCTGTATTTAAAGACTTTCTCACTTGGTAGACTGCTGTGCTGGAACAGTCTTGAAATCCCATCTAATCCATGATAAAGCATTGGAGTAGGATTGAAGGGCAGCTAGGTGATACATTGGATAGGATGCCTGGCCTGGAGTCAGGAAGACTCATCTTCATGAGTTCAATTTTGGCATTACATCCTTATTAGCTATGTGATCCTGAACAAGTCACTTAATTCTGATTCAGTTTCCTCAGCCATAAAAATGAACAAAAGAAGAAAATGTCAAATCATTCCAGTATTTTGGCAAAGAAAACCCCAAATGAGGTCCTGAAGAGTAGTAATGACTAAAACAACTGAAAAACTACAGGATTGTGGTGGTGGAAATTTCTATCATTATAATTTTTATAATTATTACTATTTTAAAATTTTAGTTTGTTTTTTGTTATTTTTGGTCTGAATCTGTGACTTCATCAGCATCTAAAACTCTCTGTTAAAGAGAGTCTCTCTGTTATCAATGCAGATCATTACCTCTTCTGCAACTTAGTTCTTGAAAGTTACCTAACTTACTGAAAAGTTAGGTGATTTGCCAGCATTACATTGTTCAGCACTGTGTCAGGAAGAGGAATTGAAATCAGATCCTCCTGAATCCAACATCTCATCTCTCTCCATTACAAACCGTTGCAGACAGCAACAATTATAAGAGGAGGAGAATATGGAGAAGAATGAAAACAGCAAGCAAAAAAAAAAAGAAAAAGAAAAAGAATAAGTGATAAAAATAGCGTGATCCATGTACTCAAATTGACTACTCACTATATTGAGAATAAAGATGCTAGTTCCAAAGAAAAGAGCTTAGTGAAAGATCATAGAAACCAAGGACCCACTAATTGTAGGAGAGATTTTACATCCTTTCCCCTTTCAAACCATCATCCCCCATCTTTTATCCAGGAAATTAAATCTGGATAGAAGACTGTTCTCTCTTTCTTTTTAGACTGCTCTGATGGAGGGTCAGAAAAGTGATCTGTTTGCTCTCATTTTGGTAGTTGTTCAGTTGATGTCAGTATTTGGTAATAATGGTGCAGGTGAAGCTCTACTTGGAGGCAAGGTGAATTTGGAAAGGAATTTTTAGTTCTTGCCCCATCTCTTCTTATCATGGATCTGAGAGATGTTATGATTTGATTCAGCTTTTTATCTCCTGAAATTATTTTGTGTGTATATAAAAAGATGTAATACATATGCATATATATATATTGTGTTTACATAAACATGTATAGCTTGTATGTTTGTCTAGTGTTTATATTTATATATTAGATTCCTTCCTTCCCCCCTGAATTGAATATAAGTTTCTTGAGGGCAGGAAAAGTTTGTTTTCTTGTATAGAACAGACAATTGAAATACAAAGCCACCTGAACTTTGATCATCTTTGCAAACACTTTTTTAAAAGTTACAACCAAGTCCACAAAGAAGTTTATTGTTTCATCCTAATTTTTGTCATCTCCCTTTTCTTCACCCATCAGCTCCATTGCTGTTGATACTATCACTAAAAAATAAAAAATTTTAAAAAAACCCAAAAACTTTTATTCAAAATTGGTACTTTTGGGGCAGCAAGTTGGTGCAGTGGATAGAGCACCAGCCCTGAACTCAGGAGGATCTAACTTCAAATCTGGTCTCAGACATTTAATACTTCCTTAGCTGGGTGACCCTAGGCTAGCAATTTAACCCTAATTACCTCAGGAAAAAAAAAAAAAAGCGGTATTTTCCCAACCCATGAGGCCCTCTAAATCTTAATATTATCCTAACACCACATTTTTTTTGTCTTCTAAGTGGCAAGTGGATAGAGTGTTGGGCCTAGGGTTGGGAAGGACTACATTCAAATTTGACCTTTGATACTACCCGATTCCACCTAGTGTTCTATCCACAGTACCAACTAGTTGTCCTTTCTAAATAGTTGCTACTTAATAAATATAATGAGCTTTCCCTTCCTGGATCTCATTTGCATTGATTAATATTTTTCTCATATATTTTTATATTACCCTTTGGGTAATGGCTATTGGGTAATACATATATATGTATGTGTGTGTGTGTGTGTATGTGTGTGTATCTTATTTACACAGAATTGGAAGGTTCATGAGATCAGAGTTCATATTATGTTTTTCTTTTTTAAACTTTTTACTTTGTTCATTGTTTAGCATAGTGTTCTAAGTGGTGTAGACAATAAATATTTGTTGAGTTGAACCACTATACTTATGTTTGTTTATTAATAATAACACTGTTTATTCCCATTTAATTTGTTGACAATTACTTCTGTGTCAGAGATAGCTTGATATAGTGGATAAATGGAGTATAGAGAAATCTGGATTCATCTCACAGGTGGAAAAATGGCAAATCATTTAAAAACACTAAGCTTCTGTTTCCTTATTTATAAAATGGTGATTGTACAAGGTTGTTTTAAGAAAATCATTTTATAAACCTTATACTACACATTGTAAACATTATGGCACTATGTTGCAAATCTTATTGTGAAATAATATATCTATGGAAAAAAGCTCTTTGTCAGAAAATTTGGGTTCAAATCCCACCTCTCTACAATCTCTGAGTTATGTCTTTTAACTTTCATTTTCTTATCTTTAAAATGAGAGGGTTGGGCAAATGGCTTCTGAGATCCCTTTTAATTCTAAGTTTATGAGCCTATGATGTTAAAAATATTACTTAAAGACAACTACAACCTTCTGTTATTCAATCATTCTCCACCTTGAATTGGATTAAAAAAAAATCTTCCTAAGTAAACATGAAAGTCCCTTATCCACAAAATCACACTTCCTGAAACACTAAAATAAACAAATTGTGGCAGCATGAATAGTAGAAAAAATGATAATCTGAGCATCTACCAGGATCCCCTCATAGATCTGCTATGCTATAGTGTGTCCTTAGGCAAATCATGTAAGCTTTCTGGTCTTCCATTTTTTTCACCTATACAAATAAGGATTTTTCTAGTTGATTTGTATTAGCTGTTTATTTCTTTAGAAAAAAAATGCTTTATTTTGTTATATCACATTTCTTAAAAAAAAAAAAATCTATCCCCTTTCTTCTCTCTTTCCAGTGATCCATTCTTATAATTAAGAAAAAAATTTAAAAGAGGGGAGAACATTTTAGTAAAAACAATAAACAAATCAGTTGTATCTGACATTATATACAATGTTCTACACCCATTATGCAAACTGCAAAGAAGAGAGGATTGTTTTTCAACCCTTTCCAGAGCACATTCATATTGGCCATTAATTTATAATTAGAGTAACTTGCTCTTCAAGAAAATTTGGCATTGTACCTCCTTAGGACTTTGAAGATCACATTTACTCATCTTCAAAGTCATTAATGAATACATTAAATAATAGCCATTTTGTATTTTGAGTAGTGCTTTCCTATGTTCAGAACAGGTCTCCAAAGAAAACCTTTAGAATGTTATTTTTCTTTATGGGTGCCTCCTCAAATGAGTGCCTCTTGACCCTACAGATAGCCACTTGAAAATCTGCCTTCTAGATAGTTTTTTATCCATAGCATTTCTTGAGTTGGGATTTGGAAGCTGTGATATAGTTATGGGAGAGTTCAGAGGCATGTATGGAGACTGGAGCTTCAAAGCCAAGAACAGATGACAGTTTAATGGTAGTTAAGGCAAGCTATAAATTGTTAAAATAGAATAAACTGGCTTTTCCCTGCTACCATCATTTCACTTCTCCTGAAACCTTGAGATCCACTCACTGTACTTAGAATCATTATGAGAAGAGTTGCATAGCTAGGAACACCCATTTGCATATAGTTATCCCTTCCATATCATGATTTTCTCCATCATGCTTTTGAAGTATGTATCTCAGTTTGGCAAAAGAGATTAAATGGGAGTTTTGGGGGAGTTTTGTGACATCTACAGATAACATTTGAAAGCCAATGGATGACATAGAACCTATGATCAAATACCTAACTCAAATTTTATAAGGCATTACATATATTATTATATTCCTGTAAGAAGAGGGGAAAAAATCAGAATTCTCTGGTGCAAAGCTAAAAATGTTTATGGAACTTTTCCATCACTTCATGATCCCATTATGGGTTTTCTTGACAAAGATACTGGAGTAGTTTGCCATTTCCTTCTCCAGTTCATTTGGCAAATAAGGAAACTGAGGCAAATAGGGTTAATTGACTTGCTCAGAGCCACACAGCTGGTGAGTGCCTGAAGCTGGATTTAAACTCATGTATTATTGACTCCAGACCTGGAACTCTCTGTCACCTAGCTGCTTCCTTAAAAATCCTTAGTTTCTTGTAAAGCTTTTATCTCTAGAACCACCCAGAGCTTTATCTTTATCCCATTACCTTTACCTTCTTCTGCCCATTGTAGCTTCTTTGTGTATAATTTGCATACAACAGTTATATCTACAAGCCATGTAATCCACTCAAGGAGAAGTAATATTTCATTCATTGTACTTCTATCAGTAGCATGTAGCACAGCTACACAGTACATGCTTAGTGAATGCTTGATAACTGATTTATAGTTCTTATCCTAATGCATATGTCTAACACAAGTGTGTGTTGTTTTTTTTTTCCCCTCCAGGACAAGACTTTGATTTGTCTGATGCCTTTGATGATGGTGAGTAACAGATATTCTCAGCATTTCTAATTGTTTACCCTGTTTAATAAAAGACAAGTTTCTTCTTTGTAGAAAAAATAAACTTCATTGCATGGAATATGTCCTTTGTTATTATGAATGACATTAAAATAAATTGCTTGGCACTTATTAATCTGCCATAGGATATTTCACCAGTATATATACACAGGATTCACATGGAGATATTAACCTCAAGTACTATTTAAAGATCAAGGAACTAGTATGATACAGTGCTCCAAGATCTGCTTTGGGTAGCTATTATTTCCTTACTGTACTTATATTCATAAAAACTATTTGACTTTTTCTTTTTATCTACATTTCTCAGCCTTTCCATTGTTCTTTTTTCCTCTCAAAGTCTGAGATGACTGTAGTATTGACCTATGTGATGATGGTGGAAGTATAAAAATGAAGGAAGATAAAAAATGATGTACTTAGGTGGTGAGGTGGAATATTCTAGTTCTCTTCTGTCTTTCAGCTCAAATCTTATTTTCACAACATTTTGATCTTGTTTCTTTGTTCACATGACCTAGAAAAAAATAGACTTAAAGCAAAAGGTATTTTACTTGAACTTAGTAGATATAATATCTTGTAGGAGTGAAGTGTCAGATATCTAGAAAAGCTAAGCCTATACTTATTTTCTATTCTAAAAGAGCAGATCGGCCAGTAACAAATTAATTACCAAATCCTGTCTTGATTTTAGTGTCTATGGAAAGTTTTTTTTTTGTTTTTTTGTTTTTTTAAGTAATGGAAAGCAGAGTGAGTTTAATCTCAAGTACTGTTCCCCATCCATACCTTTTGCCCCTGACCTTTACTCTTGTGGGTTGGAAGTGATTATATAGTGATCCAATTACTTGAGTCTCTGGGAATAATTTTAGAGCTTCAGGGACATGACTTCTAAGGTCATAAGGTTATAGAAATTGCAAAGAAGCAAATTTAGACTTACTTTAAAAAACTTCCCTAAGAATTTTGAAAACAAAACAAAACAAAAAAAACAAAAAGCAAAAATATTGCATAAAAATGAGCCAGAAAGCAAAGGAGGAAAAAAGGAATATCTGGTCATGTTGGTAATATTTTCTCTTTCCTCCCATTCTCTCTACCTGTTTTGCTCTTATTTTCTTCAAATTCATTCTTAATATATAACATTTCTTTTATTTTAAATTCCCCACTTAAATTAGTGGGGCCTGCTTAGAACCCAGTCAAGTTTTAATCATATTAAAATTTCAATCTGTAAATAACAGATTTGACAGTGTATTCAGGGACAACTGAGAAAAATGGCCCCAACAACAAATTTTTAGTGTTTCAATGTGACTTTTGATTTATGTTCATTTATTTTTATAATATTTTTATTGATTTGTATTTATTTGTCCTGAAGTAAAGCCTACAAAGAAAACAACACCAGCTATCAAAAAGCCACAACCTGGTGAGTAATGCTAATTTTGTTAGAATCATGCAGCAGTCTGCTATATGACTATTCCCATTAAAGTATATAGTGAATTGCATTTTTGGGGGTACCAAGTATGTTGGAAAAGTTGGGGTTAAATTTGTCAATAATAGATTGCTTATTCTGTACATAGTGATAACTATTTGAAATACCAATAAAATTGACATTCTAAGTTAATAAGTTTTAGTGGAATTGCAGAGAATTGTTCTATTAGATATTTAGCATTTATTGAGCCTTTTAGAAGATGGATTCTTTTGGAAAGACACTTCCAATTGTTACTGAGGGTGCTCTACTCCCAATCTGTTGGAGAAAAGACCTCTGGGAGTCTTTTAGGAACTTTCCATTAGAAAATTTAGAAGATGAACCCCACAAAATAACATCATAATTTTACTTGAGACAGGAAGAGGTATTTAATAAGAATGATGAGGTACATGGATTGTAGGGGAAGTATTTACCTCAATAATGTTATAAAGCCAGTATAAATGGAAACCTATCAATTACAATGACTGTAAGGAGAAATTCCTCATTTATTACAGACACAAGTCTTTAAAACATTATTGCTAGCTAATTAAAATAGAAAAACTTATGACAATTCTTAAAGAATAAGGCATATAATCATTTCTGAAAAGAGCATGGCTGTGGTTTTCTTTTCATGAATGAATCTCTAAGTGGATTTCCTAATTCCTAGCAGAGGGAGATGAAAAGAGAGAAGGAAAGGGGATTTTCTTTTTTTTTTTTTAAATAAAGCTTTTTATTTACAAAACATA
>JAJPUD010006804.1:0-10435 GCA_023553655.1 Myrmecobius fasciatus
CTAGTTAATTATACCCCCAAACTTTAAGCATCCCCCTAGTAGAAATAAAGATCTCAAGAGTCCTTTCCTTTTTACCTTTTTATGCATCTCATGAGTTCTGTGTTTGGATGTCGAATTTCTTGTTCAGATCTGGTCTTTTCATTAGAAATAGGTGAAATTCACCTATATCATTGAATGACCATCATCTTCCCTGGAGTTTAATGCTCATTCTAGCTGGATAGGTTATTCTTGGCTGTAATCCAAGTTCCTTTGCCCTTCAGAATATCTGGTTCCAGGCCCTTCGATCCTTCAATGTGGAGGCTGACAGATCCTGTGTGATTCTAATTATTGATCCTTGGTGTTTGAATTGTTTCTTTCTAGCTGCTACCAGAATCTTTTCCTTGGTGCTATAGTCCTGAAATTTAGCCATGATATTCCTTGGGATTTTAATTTTGGGGTCTCTTTCAGGAGGTGATCAGTGAATTCTTTCAGTGGTGATTTTGCCTTCTGATTCTACAACCTCAGGGCCGTTTTCTTTCAGGATTTCCTGAAAGATAGTGCTTAGATTCTTTTTTTCATCATGGCTTTCAGGAAGTCCAATAATCCTTAGACGGTCTCTCTTAGATCTATTTTCCAAGTCAGTTGTATTTCCTAGGAGATATTTCATATTTTCTTCTATTTTTTCATTTTTTTGTTTTTGTTTGACTGATTCTTGAAGTCTTATTGAGTCATTCACTTGCATTTGTTCAATTCTTATTTTTAAAGTGTTGTTTTCTTCAGTTACTTTTTTAAGCTCCTTTTGTAACTGGCCAGTTTGTTCATTGCACTCTTTTTCCACTTCACTAATTTTATTTTTCAATAAATTGGTGTCTTTTTCATATCTCTTTTGCAGGGCATCATATCTTTCTTGCACTGATTTCAGTTTATTTTCCCATTTATCCTCCAGCTCTCTTTTGAGATTCTTTATGTAATCTTCCAGAAAGGCCTTTTGAAAATGGGACCAGTGATGGTCCTTGCTGACTTCCTTTGGAGATTTGTCTGAATGAACCTCAGGATCTGGGGTCTGCCCTTCTATCTCTCAATAGAAGCTGTCTATGGTGAGAGCTCTGTTTTGCTTCTTCATTTTTTTTAGGCAGTGTGGAGGTCTGTTTAAGGCAAGAAAATCGAAGGCTGTGGTAATTTGCCCTGGGGTACTTCGGCAAATTAATTTAAGGTGGTGGCCCTGTAGGGGCTAAGACAAATCTGAATTACTCCTTAAACAAGGCAAGTCTACCAGAACACCTGCCCCCAATCAGGGCAGAGTGTCCCCAGTGCCTCAGATAAACTCCAGGTGTTTGGAGTTTGGAGTTTGGAGTTTCTGCCACACTGAGCTGAGTCCCACCCTCACTTCCGGGTTGCACCAAGTAAACTGTTTATCCCTCTGCCCACGTTCAACAGATCTGATATGAAGTTCTTCAGAGGTAACTGGAAGCAGTGTCCAAATATTTCTGGATTTGTTGCCTTGAATATCAGTTCAGAGGCTTATTTTATTGTTGATTTGAGAGAAGATTTGAGAGAGGACACAGAGAGTCACGTTTTCACTTTTGGCCACACCCCCCCACTTGTGTTTTCAGATGAAGTTATTATATTATTAGTTTTACTTCACTGTTTTACTTTGTTTCCAGAGAACTCTCACATAGTGAGAGTAATCTGTAAATGTATTGTACAAACAAAACACATCAATAAATTTTTTTAAATGCTTTAATAACAACTGGTGTGATAGCTGGAAAATATTTTGGCAAAAATAAGTTTAGATCAATTTTATATATAACATACCACAATGAATATTTAAATATAAAGAATATGCTATAGAAATTGAGAATAGGAGTTTATATATTTCATAATTGAGTGTAAAGGAAATATGTATAGACGTGATAAAATATAAAGTAGAACATCTGTATTATATACAATTAAAATCTTTTGCATAGACAATATCAATGCAGCCAAAATCAGAACAAATGTATGGATTTGGAAAATATTTATACAAATTCTGTCTGGAAAAAGCCTAAAGTCCAAATTATAGAAGGAACTGAAGTAATTTGTAAGATTAAAGCAATTTCTCAGTTGATGAATGACAGTTTTAAAAAAAATATCTCAACTATAACAACTTATGAAACCACCAATAATTTTAAAAATGTATATTAAGACATCTTTAATCATTTAAAATTTATCATTCTCCTAAAAATAGAAAAGATGGGAAAATGTTATTTTAAGAGCATGGTTAAGTCAGACATTCCAAAATCCTCTTGGTAAATAAAACTGTGAATTAACTTTAGTCATTATAGAAAACAATGTTCATGCAAATTAAAGTTTCCAAATTCATACCTTTTGAGGCAGATCTCCCACTACTGAAACAACAAAGAGATTACTAATGGCTATACAAATATTAATAGCACATGTTTTTGCAATAACAAAAAACTGGAAATAAGATATGTGCCCAATAATTAAAAAATGAACAATTATGGTCTAGGAATGTGATGAAATTGTATTGCAATATGAGCAATGATTAATAATATGAGGAAAGATTAATAATCTAAAACATTAGAGAATTTTGGGAAGAAATATGAAATTGCAGAAAGCAAAGCCAAAAGAACAACCCATATAAAAACTACAATGCTGTAAATAGAGTCAATATAGAGAAGCAAACTCAGTTTAAAAAAATGGTCAAGATTATTATCAGATTGTCAAAATTAATAGGCAGATTCTTCCTTTCTGTTAATAATCTTTCAACTAACTCACTTTAGCAAATGTACTTTGAAGTTCTATGGCAGATATGTATATCTGTTTAAGAGGGCATAATTTGGAGATTTGTTGAGAAATATTTACCCAATAAGCATGTGTTAGGCATTTGTTTTGTACCAGGTACTGTGTCCTAAGTGATGGGAAAATAAAGAAAGGCAAAAACCATTAAAACATTCTTTTCCCTTAAGTAACTTCTATCAAGAAACAGCTTCATAATATGCAAAATATATAAAGTGAAAAAAGGAGGGCCTGTTATGTCCAGGCAAAATATATCAACATATTATTAAAAATGAAATAACCAGGTGAAAACTGAATGCTGTTGTTCAGATCTTTCAGTCTTTTCTGACACTTCATGGCCCTATTTGGGGTTTTCTTGGCAAAAATAATAGAGTTATTTGCCATTCCCTATTCAAGCTCATTTTATAGATGAGGAAACTGAGGCAAACAAAGTTAAGTGACTTGTCCAGGATCCTACACGTTGGATTTGAACTCAGAGAAAATTCCAACTGGTAACTCAGTGAAAGTCCGGATCACTTTTTTCATTGTTTATCAATTTATGACTAAAGAGAGCTGTTTTAAAGAAAAATTAAATGACCATAAAATGTCATTATTAAAGATTTAAAAAAGAAACAGAATATTGCTTAGTTTGGTGCATATCTATCTCCATTAAAGTGAGGTGGTATATAATAAGCATTACACAGCAATATTTCAAGAGCCTAGAATTTTGAGGTTGACTTTATTTCTCAAATCTGACACACTTCTAACTTAAGTAATCAGTAAGCATTTATTAAATGCCTACTACATGTTAGGCACTGTGGGAATATGATCGCAAAAATAAAACAGCTTACATCCTGAGAGACAATATGTATATATGTGTGTATACACATATACATAAATACACATGCCAAATATACATACATACATACAGAGGGGAGAGAGAGAGAAATACATATATAAAGAAGAAATATATTTACATGTGTGTGTACAGAGAGAGAAAAAGAAAGGGGATAGAGAGAGAAAAGAGGGGTGGAGACAGAAAGAGAAGGAGAGAGAGAGAGAGAGAGAGAGAGAGAGAGAGAGAGAGAGAGAGAGAGGGAGAGAGAGAGAGAGAGAGAGAGAGAGAGAGAGAGAGAGAGAGAGAGAGAGAGAGAATATTAAGGTAATTAAATACAAGATGGTTAAGTAGGGACAGCACTAGCATTTGAAAAGACTTTATGTGAAAGATAATGGTTTAGTCAGGTCTTGAAGGAATTAAGATATTCTATTAGATGGAGGTAAGGAGAGAATACCTTCCTATGTGGGAAATAGTACAAAAGAACAGAGGAAAGTAATGAAGGGCAGTATTTGGGAAACTTAAAAATGGTCAGTTTGGCTGGATCACAGAGGGAAGGAAGGATATAAATATGTAATGAGTCAGAAAGATCAGTTAAGGTCATGTTTTAAAGAGCTTAAAAGTCAAACAGGAGAGTTCATATTTTATTCTTGAGGTAATAAGAAGCCACTAGAGATTACTGAGTAGTGAGGTGGTATGGTTAGATAGGAAGTTAAGGGAATAACTTCAGGAGCTGCAAGGAGGCTGGATGAGATTGCAGAGAGACCAATTAGTAGGCTGTTGTCTTAACCGAGGTGAGAAATGATGAAGGCCTGAACTAAAGTAATATCTGTGTGAGAAATGAGAAGGGAGAGCAGATTCAAAAGATAGTAAAGTTAGAAATGGCAGAATTTGGTAATTGGTTGGACATATGGTTTGAAAAAGAGTAAGACATTGAGGCTAGAGCAGAGATTATGATCCTGGCACAATAAAAAGATGGTAATTCCCTCTATAAAATTCAACAAGAGGGTGGGATTTAGGGGAAAAATAATTAACTCTGTTTTGGATTGGTTCATTTTGAGATGTTCATTTTGAGATGTTAATGTCATAGCCAGTTTGAAATACCAAATAGACAGGTAATGTAGTTCTAGGAGAAGCTAGATGGCATAGCAGGAGAGAGTATTGAAGTCAGCAAGACTCATTTTTGTGAGTTCAAATCTGGCCTCAGACACTTACTAGCTCTGTGATCTTGGACAAGTCACTTTACTTTGTTTACCTCAGTTTCTTCCTCTGTAAAATGAGCTAAAAAAGGAAATGGCAAACTACTCCAGTGTCTCTACCAAGAAAATTTCAAATAAGGCAATGAAGAGTCAGACATGACTGAAAAACAACTGGAATATAGGACAGAGACTGGCTAGATATATAAATCTAGGATATAGGATAGGTAATGAATCCTGAAAGCTGATGAGGTCATCAAGAAAGATCTTAACTCAATAGACTAAGACTACTTTAGAAAGAAAATCCAACAGACCAAGATTATCTTTAAAAGTCTTAAAGACAGTTATTCAGAAATTGTTGAGTGCTCATGACTGTCTTTTTTGTTGTTACTGTTCAATTGTTTTCAACTAAGTCTGATTCTTCATGACCCCAATTTGTGGATTTCTTGGCAAAGATACTGAAGTGGTTTGTCTTTTTCTTCTCCACCTCATTTTACAGGTGAAGTAAGTGAAGCAAATGAGTTAAGTGACTTGCTCAGGGTCATAGAGCTAGTAAGTGAGGCCTGATTTAACCTCAGGAAGATGAATCTTCCATGTCTGGCCACTGTGCCACTTGCTGAACCTTTGACACTTCTTAAAGCTATGTAAGTAATCACAGATCTATGATCAGCCTTAAGAAGAATTACTAGCATACATTGAAATACAAGAAATTCCAATTCCTTTTAGAAAGTGCCAACAGGAAAAATCATTTTCTTATTCTGCACCTAGAATCCTTTTTGCCCAGCCTACTTCCATGGAGCATTAATTAGGACAGAATGCTATATTTATATAAAGTGGCAAGATATTCAATCCAAAACAAAATGAAAACAAACCTGTACTGAAGATCTTTCATTCAGTAATTTGTACAATAATATATGATTGGTTGGCTCAGTTAGTTTGAATACTTTTCAAATAAGCTCAAAGTGATGATTTGGTTCTAATACAGACTGGTTAATATTCTTTTGTTCCATGGCTACAGATTATTTCTTTAACTCTGGCTAGTCATTTTACATATGCAGAGAGTTGGTCACAAGGGGAACCAGATGAAAGGTTGCAAATGGATTAGTGATAATCCAAAATAACTCAAAGCACATGCCTTACTGTTGAAGGATTGTATTACCAGGTTCATTACTATTTAGGTTGACTAAGAAAACAGGAGTCTGAGTTCTTGAGGTCAAGATTCCCAATATATTCAGTCTCTTGCCCCCTCAGGCATGATTTTCTAATTCAAATCCTCCAGTCTCAACTCCTCCAATGATATCTTTCATATCATTGCCATACGCATTGATCTGATTATGCCCTTCCTCTATGGGTCCCTATCCCTTATGAAATATGGCTTTTAAAATTCTTTGTATTTTTGCATATATACAAAATCTTGTATCACTATGTCTTTCCAGCCTTATTTCATACACCTTCCTATCACATACTCCAAGCTTTAGACAGTTGGACAATTTTCAGTGCTCAATAACTATTTCCCATTTTTTTATTTGAACCTTTTAGTTTGTACAAACTGTACTATACCATTTATGTGCATTAAAATCCTATCCACCTTTCAAGACACAGTTTAAATGGTGCCTCTTCTACAAAGCAATCTAGTATAATGGACAAAACATTAGATCTGAAGTCAAGAAAGCCTGGGTTCATTTTCCAACCTCAAAATCTTGTTCTATGAGAAAACCTTGAGCAAATCATTAAACTTCTTTAGCTCTCAGATTGTTCATTGATAAAATGTATTGGCCTTCATGATGTCTAAAATTTCCCCCCAGATCAAAATATAGCAGTCTTTGAAACTTTTCTTGATAATCTCAACTGGAAATGATTCTTCCTTGCAGCTTATATAGCATTTGGTTTATTCCTCTGTGATCTTGCTATATTCTTTCTTGTATTATGGGTGCTTCTTTATCTGTCACCCCCTTTTCTCCCTCCACTTTGGATGGACTATAGCAGGGACCAATTTAGGGACTACATCTCTGTATCTTTCCCCATCAGGCAGTACAGTGCCCTGCACATAGCAAGTTACTGACACACTTTTGTGAATCAACGTTAACTGGAAAGGGTTAAAATTTGGGAAGCAGAAATGGGGGAACAATTATGAAAATGTTGAAACAGGATTAAGATTTTAGGATGCTTCTCCCATTTGAGTTTTATAGAGGATCAGTTGGGTACAGAAATTTTGATATGTCATATCAATAAACTCATTTGAGCTCCTACTGCAACAAGAAGGACACACTGGTGTAATAAAATGATACAGCTTAAGCCAGAGTATAAATTATGCATTAAACTGGATCTTAAACAAAGAACTGAAGCTTTGTTCTTTTTATCCGTTACAGCCAGTGCTAGATGCAGTGGATAATGTTCCTAATTATAAACAAGTAGACAATAGAGTTTGTTTTTCACACAGAAAAGCTGAACTCACCCTCAAACATATTAGATTGAAAGAATCTGTCCCTCCTAGAAAATCATCCAAAAATCTACTCAAAACAATTCACAGTTTTAGCAAAGTTGTAGGATATAAACTCACACAAATCAATAGCATTTCTATATATTACTGGTAAAGTCCATTAGCAAGAGAGAGAAAGAAAAATCCATTTAAAATAAATGTAGACAAAATAAAATATTTGGGGGTCTACCTGTCAAGAAAAACCCAAGAACTATATGAACACAATTATAAAACACTTCTCATACAAATAAACTCAGATCTAAACAATTGGAAAAATATTAATTGCTCATGCTAATATAATGAAAATGACAATTCTGCCTAAATTAGTCTATTTGTTCAGTGCCATACCAATAAAACTTCCAAAAAATTATTTTATAGAACTAGAAAAAATTGTAACAAAATTGATCTGGAAGAATAAAAGGTCAAGAATATCAAGGGAATTAATGAAAAAAAATACAAATGATGGTGGCTTAGCAGTACCAAACCTAAAACTATATTATAAAGCAGCAGTTATCAAAACCATTTGTTACTAAGAAATAGAGTGTTGGATCAGTGGAATAGATTAGATACCCATGACATATAATCAAGGCCTATAGCAATCTAGTATTTGTTAAACCCCCAAACTTCATCCTCTGGAAGAACTCACTGTTAGACAAAAATTTCTAGGAAAACTGGAAAATAATATCAGGAACTTGGCATAGGCCTACATCTCACACCCCAAACAAAAATAAGGTACATGATTTGATCATAAAGGATGATACCATAAACAAATTAGGAGAACAAGGGATAATTTATCAGATCTTTAGAGACAGAAGGAATTTATGACCAAAGAAGAACTAGAGAACATCATGAAAGGCAAAACGGACAACTTTGATTACATTAAATTAAAAAGGGTTTGCAAAAACAAAATCAACAGAAACTAGATTAAAAGAGAAACACAAAGCTGGGAAAAAATCTATCCAATGTTTCTTATAAAAGTCTCATTTCTAAAATATATAAAGAACTATGCTAAATTTATGAGAATGCAAATCATTCCCCAATTGATGGTCAAAGAATATGAACAGACAATTTTCACATGACAAAATTAAAGTCATCTATAGTCATATGAAAAAAAATGCTCTAAATTAACATTGATTAGAGAAATACAAATTAAAATAACTCTGAGGTACCACTTCACACCTCTCAGATTGGCTAAGATGAAAGGAAAAGATAATGAAAAATGTTTAAGGGAATGTGGGAAAACTAGGACACTAATGCATTGTTGGTGGAATTGTGAAATGATCCAAGCATTCTGGAGAGCAATCTAGAACTATGCCCAAAGGCCTATCAAACTGTGCATACCCCTTGACCTAGCAGTGTCATTATTGGGTCTGTATCCCAAGGAGATCATAAAGAAGGGAAAAGGACTCACATGTTTGCAGTAGCTCTTTTCATGGTAACAAGGAATTGGAAAATGAGTAGATGCCCATCAATTGGGGAATGGTTGAATAAGTTGTGGTATATGAAGATAATGTAATATTATTGTTCTATAAAAAAATGATAAACAAGCTGGGTTTTAGAAAAGCCTGGAAAGATTTACACAAACTGATGCTGAGCAAAACAAACAGAACCAGAAATACATTGTACACAATAACAACAAGAATGTGCAATGATTAAATATGAAAGACTTAAATCTTCTCAGTGATCCAAAGTAATCCAGTAAACTTTGGACAGAAAATTCCATCTACTATGGAGATTGAATGGAAATCAACACATACTATATTCACTTTTTTCTGTTTTTTTTCTCTCCCATAGTTTTTCCCTTTTGCTTTGATTTTTCTCTCCCATTATGATTCATAAAGCAATGTATATTAAAAAATAAATAATTTTTTTAAAAAAGAAAATCTCTTTCAAATTTGAATACATCTTAAGCTGTAATATCATTCAAAAATGCCTTTTTAATCTTTCATTAAAAAGAATACAAATGGAGGTTAGATGGACATTTCAATACTAAGAATTTCAATTTTCATAAAAAATTCTTCTCTGTATTCAGGGATGTTAAGATTAGGGCTTGTTTTCTCCCACATGAGGTTCTAGGGTTGAACATAACTTTGAGGGGTTATCTCAAATTCTATATCCCCCTATTTCCAAAGAGAACATTATCTAAGCTGGGATATATCTGATTTCCAGTAATCTCCTCCTAGGGCATTCCAGTGGTCCTCAGTTCCAGGAAGTTTTTCCTTATAGCCAAGTCTAACATTTATTGCTGCAGCTTAAAACCATTTGGCAGTGTCCTGATGTCCTGGCAAAGAGGGAGATAAGTTCATCACTATTCTCTTTACAAATAATATCAGTGTAACATCGCTCATATTTCTCTTTTCCATGAGTAGAAAGACATGCAAAAAAGCTAAGTAGGTAGGTCTTAAAAAGCAACAGCTAACACTATATTCTTTATTTCTCTACTCCACCTTTATAGCTTAAAAAAATTAGCTTAGAATAACTTCTAAGGGTTTCCTGCATTGTCATTTGTTGGCATATTTTTTCATTCCTTCAAAGTTCCCTACTATGCTTGATTTAACACCCTTTCCCCCCCCCAAAAAAAAACCCACAAGCACACAAACTAAGCAGACAGATAAAGATTTGTATGAGTATTAATAGAATTTGTTTTCCAGTGTCTTATGCATTATAGTTCATCTGAAGTACAAAGTTAATTTCTGCAAGTCTAGAGATCAGGCTGATTGGAGCATTAAAGCTTTGATTTGACCCCTTGTTTTTGTACTATCAAGACCAATAGAAAAGAGATTTACCTCTTTCCACAGACACCTGAGATGCCTGGGGGGAGTGGGCTGGGAAGCAGTCTGGGGTTTTCTATAAACAGATGAGCTCTCTATTTCTAGGAAGATCAAAGTGATGCAGCTTGGATTAGTGTAAACTCTTACTTAAAGAGTCATAGAGTCATCAGAAGAAAAGACACAGAAGAGATGAACTACTGTGTTTAAACATCAAAGAGAAGGAAAGACAGATAATGATTGAATATTTTAACAGTATAGGGGAGACATGTAGAAATAGTCAGACCTTGTAGTGGTATATCAGCAATAATGGTCAGTAGGGAAAGGAGGAAAGAAGAAAGGAAGAAAGGAAAAAGGAAGGAAGGAAGGAAGGAAGGAAGGAAGGAAGGAAGGAAGGAAG
>JAJPUD010006804.1:10445-30968 GCA_023553655.1 Myrmecobius fasciatus
AGGAAGGAAGGAAGGAAGGAAGGAAGGAAGGAAGGAAGGAAGGAAGGGAAGGAAGGAGGGAGGGAGGGAGGGAGGAAGAAGTACTCAATCTACTGCACCATTTATCTGTCTTAAAATTGAGTCATGTTCAAACTTGTCTAAAAAAAGAACACTTGAACGTAGCAGGACATCCTGAAGATAATGAAGATAATTTATTTCTCAAAATTTGCTTACTTTTTTATCATCATCATCATTATTATATATCTATGTTGCACAATGGTTAGAACCAGGAGTTTAAAAGACTCAAGATCACTTATTCCCTCAAAACACTTCTCAGAAAGACCAGCAGGATGATTTCAGAGATGCCTGGAGAGACTTGCATGAAATGATGCTGAGCTCAGCAGAACCAGGAGATCATTATACATGGCAACAACAAGACTATATGATGATCAATTCTGATGGACATGGCTCTCTTCAACAATGAGATGATTCAAATCAGTTCCAATTGTTCAGTGATGAAGAGAGCCATCTACATCCAGAGACAGATCTGTGGGAACTGAGTATGGTTCACAACATAACATTTTTACTTATTTTGTTGTTGTTTGCTTGCATTTTATTTTGCTTCTCTCTCTCTCTCTTTTTTACTGGTTTGATTTAATTTTTCTTGTGCAGCATGATAATTGTATAAATATGTATGCATATATTGGATTTAATGTATATTTCTACCATGTTTAACATATATTGGACTGCTTGCCATCCAGGGGAGGGCATAGGGGAAGGGGAGAAAATTGGAACACAAGGTTTTGCAAAGGCTAATGTTGAAGAATTGTCTATGCATATGTTTTGAAAAATAAAAAGCTTTAATTAATAAAAAACACTTCTCAGGTAAATTACCTCAGACACATCATTTAATTTCTATCTGCCTTATCTGTAAAATGGGGATATAATAGCATTTAACTCCCAGTGTTGTTGTGAGGATCAAATGAGGTAACATTTGTAAATCACTTTAAAAACTTAAAAATTATATGTAATTGCTAGCTGTTATTATTGTCATCACCCTTGTTAAGAACACAACTATTAATAAATTGTATATGTGGGGCGGAGAAATCAAAAAACATCTTTGCTAAGCTATCAATATATGTGTCTTTCTCGGGATTGCAAGATACATATGCATATTTGTGCATGCAAAAACTGGACAGTGAGTTCTATCTACTTAATCTTAAATCCATCATTGTTGCTGCCAACTTTACCAGTTCCAGTTCTATTCTGAGTTCTGGTTTGAAGAACTTTGATTAAGAAGTTGGGAGAAGCCCTCACCTACTAACAAAATTTCATCAGCAAGGCTTTCTATCATTACTCCCAATAGGTCCTCTTCTCCATCATATGCTATTTTCCTTTCATTTCTTTGAAATGCCCAGGCTCTTCAACTATGATAAAAACCTTTCCATCCCTTTGCTTGATTAATGTGTTTAAGGAATCACACTGTAAACTGTGCATTTCTTTTGCTTTGAAAACAGAATCCTAGAATTTGGGGGGGGGAGAGATTTTAGAGGGGACAAGATGATGAAATCAAGGGCTATTGAGGTAGAGTGAATTGTGAAATGTCACTTGGAAAGTAAGTGGTAGATTCAGGGATCAGAGGCCCTTAATCATTCTTTTATTTACTCTTTCCAGGTTAAGTCATGAGTAAATTATTCCACTCATCACCCCATAGTTATGTCTTTACTTTGAAATATTAAATCTTTGGATTATTGTAGTTTCTCTCTGTTCCAGCAAATTATAAGTGCATAGAGGTAGATTTCCAAACTCACCTTTAGGTATTGAAACCAGTCCTCACTCAAAGACAGCTTTGTTCTCTCTGGGCTTCTAGCCATCCATAGCATCCTTCCCCAATTCTTATTGATTTTATCTACACTCTAAATGTGGAAGCAACTATAGGGCATCAAAGGCCTAAATACCTTAACATGGCTATGCTCATCTGTTACTAATGCACAGTGAATGCAAACATGAGCTAACAAAGGCAAGGGGGATAAGCACATTTAAGCCAGACCAATTTCCAGAGAAATCATTTAAAAAAGGTTCAAACAAGTGCCTCAAACACACACATACAAATAATGATTTCCCCATGGAAGTATTGTGTGCTTGTTGGCAGTATAACTTTGGCTTTAAATGCAGGATCTAATAGAAAAGAAAAGTTAAGGTCAAGATTAAAAGAAATAAACAATTCACAATGAGGAAAAGCCATTTGTATTGTAGCACAAAGTCCCTCTTCCACATTGGCCAGCCAGAGTCCACTGACCGAAGATTTCAGATGCCAGCTGGTTATCCACAGAAACAACATGTATCAGATTCTAGAAAAAAGAGAGAATTAGACTGCTGCTTCCCATGATATTATCTGTTCAATTGTGGAGGTAGATCAGCAAATATTTCCTGGGAAGTAGATTTTTACATCATTATTCCCCGCCGTCCCCCCCCTTTTTTTTACAGGTCTGAAAAGACTGCAGAATATGTAAAAAAAATAGATAACAAATAATTCACTGCCCTTTTTGGTTCTCATTTCTAATCTTCTAAGCAACATTAGATGAGTCCACAACAAATTTAAACTATTAATCTCAATTGTGCCCTTCTTGATGTTTGGTAATTTTTTGGAGCATCTCTGGTTGACTATCAGCAATGTTCCCAACATGGGCTGTTTCAAACTTTCTGTACTTTCCTTGAGCTCCAATTCAAGACATTTTTGCCACCTAACTTAAACAATTTGATGTGTATTTCCTCAACTTTAATATAGCTACAGCTATATTCTTAGTGTTATCCCTCTTACCTCTGTCAGATCCTTAATTTAGCAACTGTCTACCCTATCTTCATTGAATCTGCAATCTTTCCCTCTTTACTGAATCCTTTCCTTATGCCTATAAACATCTCTAGGTTTCCTTTATTCAACCTACCCTGCTTCCCAAACTAACAACTTTCAAACACATTATCCCTTCAGGCTTCCTTCCTTCCTCAATCAATCAATCAACAAGCACTTATTTAGGGCCTGTCATGTGCTAGAAATTATACAAAGTGCTAAGATTGGTCCTTGTCCTCAGGAAGAGGTAGTATAACATATTCACAGATAGATACAGGACATCTATGTCTATATCTCTCTATGTAGAGATAAATAGATATATAAAACAAATATACAGTTGAAAAGGTGCTAAAACTGGAGAAATCAGAGAAAGACGGGTAGACATGAACTGAGGCCTGAAGGGAAGTAGAGTTTTCCAGAGATGGAGGTGAGGAAGGAGAATATTCTGAACTTGGGAAATAATCCAGGCAAACTCCTATAAGTAAACTATGGAAAGATGTGTGTTTTGTTGTTCAGGTGTGTCCAGCTCTTTGTGATCTCATTTGGGGTTTTCCTGGAAAAGATACTGAAGTGATTTTACTTCAGCTCATTTTATACCTGAAAAAAACTGAAGCAAATAGAATTAAGGAAGGAATAAACATTTATTAAATGCCTATTATGTTCCAGGTACTGTGCTAAGAAGCATTTTTTTTTTGGCTGAGGCAATTGGGGTTAAGTGACTTGCCCAGGGTCACACAGCCAGGAAGTGTTAAGTGTCAGAGCACCAGCCCTGAAGTCAGGAGGACCTGAGTTCAAATTTGCACTTAGCCACTAAACACTTCCTGGCTGTGTGACTCTGGGCAAGTCACTTAAACCCAATTGCCTCAGCAAAAATATAAGTAAATAAATGGCAGATGAGTATAAAAATAAAAAAGAAGTACTTTTTAAACACATATTTCATTTCAAAATAATACATTATAATATAACATATTTTTGTATTACATATTAATTTATGTTATAATGAGTATATACTTTATTTTAAACATATTATATAATAAAAATAGTTCTATTTCCAAGGATTGTTGTGAAGACCAGGTTTTCCTGACCCCAGGCCTAGAATTCCATCCAGTGTGTCATCTAGCTGCCTCAACTCAAAATATCTTTTTAAACCTGTAGATGGGCTTCATGTCATCATTTTCCTTTTCACAATATTGCATTGAAATGACAATGTATTTCAGAAATTTATCTGAGAAGACCTCTGGTATATTCTCAGTATCTTGTCTACAATAGAATTTAATTACATCTCTGCTTGACAACCAAATCTCTCTTGGACTCTGACAATGGTTGCCTTTGAGCCCAGTATCTTTTAATTATGTCAGACCTTTCTCTGACTAATATGCTGGAATCCCCTGAAGCTGAATTGAATTGAAAGAAGAAGCACTACTGCCCCAGACTTGACTCTTAAATTGTCCTTTTTTTTTTTCACAGTCTTGACTCAGGCTGATTTCCCTATGTTACCTCTCAGTTCTCAGTGAGCATCAGGAGTCCTTTGTTTTGTGGTGATATATCTTCCTGTTGTTCACATTTGAAGATGATTCTCAGACCACAGTTAGATCTGTGTATTAGCTATGACCAGAAGGACTATGACCCTTTCTCTTGAATCTTTGAATAAGGGTAGACAGCTTTTTACTCAGAAGCCACTATTCAGAAAATTTATAATTTTTGATGCCTTTACCTCTCAGGTACCATGGTTTAGCGAAAGGATTTGCTCACATGCAACTTCTATTTTTGATAGTCCTCTAGTATCTGAAGAAAGCAGGCAGAATTGGGGGCATATGTGCTCTCCCTAATTGAGTAGACACATCTTTAGGATCCCAAGCAGTTGAGTAGAGTATACAGGGCCTCCAGTGACTTGTCTCCCTGGGAAAGCTGAAACAATGAAGCTTCCATGCAGGTTATTCATAGGCTACATGACCATTGCCATCTGTGGGGTGGGAGACTCTCTTACCAAAGATATATTTGTTTATTTTACAAACTCAGTGTCATGTGTGTACTCAAAGGTTCTTGGGTGGCATGGGGCTTTGTTGGACTGTTTTGTTCCGAGATGAAGTAATGTAAGGGAAGGATTTGGGGAGGGGGAAAGAGTCACATTCATTGCTGGGATTTTAGCTTAAGGGTAGTAAATCAGCAGATAGGATGCTGTTGTTCTAAACAAGTCAAAGGAAACTATGTAGAGCAAATTATGTGTTTCTCCAGAGTTCTGGGTGTGTTTAATGAAGGAATGAATTTATTTTCCCCAATGAGAGATAAAAGGACCAGTAGGGCTTTTGCTAGGTTTACATTAAGGCAAGTCTCTATTGAACTGTGCATTGGACTCCAGTCCACATTTGTTCCAAATTACTCTCTAATTATTTGTGTGTTTGTGGTATCTGTGCTCTTAACTTGGCTTAAGCCACGGGAAAAAAATTCTCACCACCCAGAATGGACATGATAGAAAAGATTTTTTTGAACTGACCACCATAGCAGTGATGAGGAGGTTTTCATTGAAATGCTTGGAGCCCTAAGGTAAGATCTTTTCTTCTTATCTCTGAGATTCAGAGTGTAGACTTGGGGTCACCAAATATGGTCTTGGGAAATTCCTTGGAAAATCTTGCTATTTTCTTCCTGTGGTGATCACAACAGACACTTAATTGGTTATATATAGATACTAAACATTATGCTCAATTTTCATGCCTGATCTGACGCTGAAGTACAAAATCTAGAATTATCAAGCTGGATTATGCATTCAAAGGAAGAGTACTCTCTATATTGTGTTCATGAATTTACTCAGGCCATGTCAAGACATTAGTGCTAATTATGTGCTTGGCACTATGTTAAGCATTAGGGATACTAAGAAAAGCAAAAAAAAATATTCTGTGGGGAGCTCACATTCTAATGGAAGAGACATGATAGTAACATATATGTACATGGGAGATGAAAGTAAATCTCAATGGGAAGGCACTAGTAGGAGGAGGGAAGAAGTGGACTAGGAAAGTCTTCTTTTGGAAGGTTGGATTTGAGGTGAATCTTGAAAGAAACTAAGAGACAGTCATAAGGATGGAAAGTGTTTCAGTAAAGGGAGCAGCCAAGGAAAAATCACAGATCTAGGAGATAGAATTTCATGTCCAATAAATGGAAAGAATGCAGGGGCTGATGAATTGTAAAATAGATGTAGGTAAGCAATGTAAAAGAAGTCTCGAAATGTAGGAGAGGTCTAATTCATGAAGAACTGGAGTTTATGGAGTAGGGATATGTGTGTGTGACATGATAGGACATAGGAAGGATCTAAAAAGATCACTTTCACAACTTCAAGGGTGGATTGAAAAGGAAAAGACTTTTTTTGAGGCATGAAAACATGGTCCAGAAATGAAACAATTATGTACTAGTTTGATAACTATGTGAATAAAGAGAGGAAGACATATGAGGGATGTTGTGAAGATGGAAATAATAGGATTTATGACATTGAGTATGTGAAATGGGTTCAAGTGAGGAGTCAAGGACAACATGAAGTTTCAAACTGGAAGGATAGTGATATTTTTCAAAATAGTAGGAAAACTCAAAAGAGGGAAGGGTCTGTGGGAAAAGGCAAGTTCTATCTTAGATATGTTGAGCTTGAAATGCCTATAGGATGTTTAGCTAAGACTATCAAATAGAAAATTGATGACGTGAAACTAAACATCAGTAGAGATCTTAGCACTGGATAAATAGGCCTTAGAATCATCAGCAATTATTATTTAATAACTGAATTCATTGCAGATGATGAAATCATTGTGCAAGATAGTATAAAGGAAGAAGAGAGAGCCAAATACACACCTTCAGGAGATTATCATGGTTAATGAGAATAACCTCGATGAAGATCCAGCAAAGCAGACTGAGAAGAAACAGTCAGACAGGTAGGAGAAGAACCCCATGCAAAAGCTTAAAGAGGAAAGTATATAAAGGAGGTGAAGGTTACTAGCAGTGCCAAAGGCTTAAGAGAAGTTAAGAATTGGAGGACTGAGTAGTTTTATGAACTGGACAGCTAGGCCTGAAATCAGGAAGCCTCATTTTCTTGAGTTCAAATCTGGCCTCAGGTTTTACTTAATTGGCTTGTGTGACCCTGGACAGGTCACAACCCTGTTTTAAACAGGGTTTAAACCCTTAGTTTTCTCATCTGTAAAATGATCTAGAGAAGGAAATGGCAATCCACTCTATTATCTTTGCCCAAAAAATACCCAAATATTCTCAAGAAGAGTTGACCACAATTGAAATAACTGAACTAAGCGATCATTATTAATTTTGGAGAAAGCAGTTTCAGTGGCATGGTGAGGTTAAAAGCCAGATTGGGTTTAGAAGCAGAGGAGAAGACTTCTGGGAGCCAAAATGGCAGAGTAAGTCTCTTTAATTCTCCCATATTCACCTTCAAACAACCATAAAATAGCACCACAAAGCAGATCCCAGAACAGCAGAACCAATAAAAAAATTGGGTAAAAAAAAACCTTTTAGTCCAAGAAACTTGGAATGTTGAAAAGAAAGTTCTGTCTTGCTCAGGTAAAAGGGAACATAGTATAAAACAGAAAGTTTCCCAGCAAACCAGCCATAAACCCCACCTCAGAGGCAGATCCTAAGTCCCAGTGCCATGGAGCAAGCAAATGCTAACTAACACCAGTCTTGTCCGCCTCCCTAAGTACTTCTCCATGGCCAGGGGAACAAGCAGGCTCCAGTTCCAAGAACCTCCACTTGCCTCAGTATAACCCCAGGCAAACAGTTAAATATTGGTGCCTCAGCAAACAGACAGTCACCAGTGCAGGGCCCTTCCCCAAGCTTTAGCATAGACCTGGCAAACTGGCAGCTACCAGAGGCCAGACTACCCCAAAATTCAGTGTATCTCTGGAAAGCACAGAAACACCCCACCAGCCTCAGCATGCCAGACACCAGCACTTGGATACCAGCTCAGTACCAGATAAGCTGCCAGACTTTATCACTTCCAGCAGCTTCAAGTGCCCTTATCCCCTATCCCTCCCTCAATGTAGTACCTAGGAGGGTACCTTAGGGCTTCAGGACAATGTCAGTGCAGCACCAGGAAAAACAGTCAGGGCCTACAATGTCCTTTCCATCCTGAGAGAGTGGCTTAAATTTAAAATAAGGGAAAAAGGCAAAAAAGATGAGCAAAAAACAAAGAATCCGACCACATAAAGTTATTAAGGTGACAGGAAAGATCATGACATAAACTTGGAAGAGGACAACAATGTCAAAATACTTATGGACAAAACCCCAAAGAAAAATAGGAAGAGGTCTCAAGCCCGGAAAGAACTCATGAAAGAGCACTCAAAAAGGAGCTTAAAAATTATATGAAAGAAATAGAAGAAAAATTGTGAAAAGACAGGGAAGTGATGTGAAAGAATTATGAAAAAAGAAAACAGCTGCTTATAAAGTAAAATTAGCCAGTGGAAAAGGAGATTAAAAAATTAAATGAAGAAAACAACTCCTTTAAAAAAATATAATTGGGGCAGCTAGGTGGCTCAGTGGTTACAGCACCAGCCCTGAAGTCAGGAGGACCTGAGTTCAAATCTGATCTCAGACACTTCCTAGCTGTGTGACCCTGGGTAAGTCACTTAACCCCAATTGCCTCAGCAAAAAGCAAATATATATATATATATATATATATATATATATATATATATATATATATATATATATATAATTAACCAAAGGGAAAAGGATTTGCAGAAGCTAAGTGAGAGGAAAAAAAAAACTCCTTCAATGTTAGAAATGGGCAAGTGGAAGCTATTGGAACATCAAGAATGAATCAAAAAAAATTTAAAAGAATGAAAAAATAGAAAAAGGAGAGTAAGTGGAGGCATAAATTGCCTAAGTCTTTATCAGGAAATTTAGCCATGAAAGACATGAAATTATAGTCAGGATGACTGGATCAAATCTAAGATATTTGTTTGTTTTTAGAATAAGATAATACAAGGATGTCTGAAGGCAGTAGGGAAGTAGATAGAAGACAGGGAAAGGTTCGAGGTTAGTGAAAGAATGAGGATAATAGGCAAGACAATCTGCTGGAGTAATCAAGAGGAGATCATATCAAGAGTTTGTGCAAAGGGATTGGCTTTGGCAAGAAAAATGGGCAACTGTCAGAAACCAGAATGAAGGAAATAATGGAAGAAGATAGTTGAATAATGTGAGAGAAGAGGAGAGGAAGAAAGGCAACATTCGGTGCATGACTTTAATTCTTTCAGTAAAGTATAGTAGAGCTCATCAATTTAGTTTTGTGATTTTCTTTAGCTTGGTTCAGCTACACATGACTAGGACTAAAGGCAGTGGATGGTGGTCTCAGGAGTATAAAATAAAGAGGTGAACATATTCTGTAGTAGCAAGAAGAGTCAGAAGAACATTACTTTCTATCTCAAAACTAGAATTAAATCTCTTTCAATTTTACCCAAGATATTATCTTTAAATCATGGTCTTTTCTATTTTCATCCTTCTAATGTTTTGTCTCATGTATGTAGTAAGTAATGTTACTCACCCAGTAGCAGCAGGATATTATTATAAATTGGTTTTTTGTATAACAGTTCTGAATTATAATTGAGTTATTCATACTCAGGCTCAGTCCCCTTAACAAGCTAACTACCTTTTCATAGCTCCAATCACATTGATGAAGAAAGCACTTGAGAAGTATTTTTGAGGAAAAGTCTGAAATTAATATAACCCTTTGTCTAGAACCAAGCCCTGTATTATCCTTTAATCTTGGATTTTAATCAAGTTTCTAAAAGAACCTTAAGACTGGTTTACTACAAATGTTTGCTGCTCTTTGTTTTCCCTGTTATAATTCCTTCTACCCTAATGGAGGGATGTGTATAAAGTGCTGGACCTGGAGTTAGGAACACTTTTAGCCTATGAACTTAGACAAGTAACTCAACCTCATTTGCCTCAGTTTCCTTATCTGTAAAATAAGCTGAAAAAGGAAGTGGCAGACCACTCCAGTATCTTTGCCAAGAAAACTCCAAACAGGGTCTCAAAGAGTCAGACAAAACTAAAAAACAAAAAACAAAACAAACAAAAAAACAAAACAAAACAAAAACCTGATCGACAGCAACAGCACCTTAATATAGTCTGATAGAAAAAGCATTGACTGTAGTCTGACATCAGAGGACCTGAATTTGATTCCTACTACTTTTTACTAGCTATGTGACTTTGGGCAAATGATTTTATTTCCTTGCTCCAGTTTCCTCATTTTAAAATCAACAGGTTAGACTAGATAGCCATTAGATCCCTTTTTACATTTATAACTTCATGATTGTAAGCTGTAGAAGCAAATCCAATTATCTCTCAATATATTTTATCCTTGCACATCCTAATTCCCATCATCCACTACTCACATTTTCTATTGGAAATCTTTCTCTATTGGCACCAGAGCTCCTTCAGTCCTTTGTCTTTTCTATTATATTTCTTCCACTTCTTCATATTGATGGGCATTTGGCTTTTTTTCTGAATGCGTTACATAACTCAATACACTTTCCAGTTCTGCCTGCTAGTTAAAAACTTTGCTCCTCATTGCTAGCTACTTCCAGATCTGTGCTTTGTTACTATTACCTAGAAACCCAAACTTCTTTGAAGTTTATACCACTTGATTCTATCATATTTTCCTTATATAGCCTTTGAGGAAACCCTCCCACATAGCATAATGACTTCAGTGCCTGCTTAAAGTATACCACTTCACAGGATAGTCTTTGGATTTTATATTGGGATTGATGATCCTTCTAATTCATTCCTTGAGTCTTTAATCTTTTTTCTGCCACTCATCAGCTTTACTTTGGTCTCTTTATAGAGATGGTCCCACATTAGACCTTACAACTACTTTAAATGGCAAAACATTTAATTCTATAATTCTTTTATCTAATCAAATCTCCCCTTCTTCCACAACTCTCATACCCCCAGGCCTGAATCTGTTCTTTCCACTCAGTGTAACATCTGATCTCTCCACAGCCTCTCCTAGTCTATCATCTCTGATCTCATTTCCCCTGAAGCATGTGGAGCTATTTCAAAGATTGCTCTCAAATCTCCTGGCTCCCTTGATATTTTTGCCTTTCTGACCATTATTATTCTCAGTCCTGGAAAACCTCCAAAGTTCATCTTCTCTTCTGCTGCTGAACAGTGAAGAACTAATGGAAGAAGACACAGAAATACGCTGATTGAGGAGAGGGGACGGTACACTGCAAATACATGTTATCTCACTTTAGCTGGACTCTCAATGATGCATGACAATTTTTTATTCATCATTTATTTATTCTCCATCATGTGTTTTATCAAAACATCCAATTATCATATTTCTCATAGAAATTGTTCTCAAAATATTATATCCCCCCCTTTTGCTTTTAATGACTTGTTTTTTAGCAATGAACCTCACTTCCTACCTTACTGAGAAAACAGCCATTTCCCTTAGCCCCTTTGTCCATGTCACATACCTCTTCATGCCTTCTCTGATCCTCCTCTCCTTCCCTCCTTCCTTAGAGAATGAAATTGCTCTCATCTTGTCAAAGTTAATTCTATCATGTGTACCCTAGAATCTATCAATTCCTATTTCCATTGTACCATCAATAATCATTCCTATCTCTGACTGTATATATATCGTTTCCTTCCACTTTGCCAATCTCTGTTGCATCTCAGACATTTTCTTTTTCCTCCAATGAATGAATGAAAAAGCATTTATTCAGCATTTGCTAGGTGCCAGATACAATGCTAAGTGATGACGATGTCATTACCAAAAGCAAGGATCTACCTGTATGTCTTGTTTACACTTCAAATTGAATATATCTAGACAATTAACAATACTATAAATCAAGCCTATATTCACAGTTATCATTCTGTCGCTCTGTCCCTCTGAAAATTTGACAATGACTATTTGGTTCCAGTTGGTTTTAGCAAATCTGTGGAACTGAAACTTCTCATGTTTTTAGACCTTGGTGTTTCCTCTTCTGTAGGTCTCAGAAATTCTTCACTTTTTCATCTCGCTCTATCTCTTTGTTCTTATGGGTTCCCTAAACTTCTTTTGATCAATTTAGTCTTTAATTTGACAAGTTGATAATCAACCTTTCTACCACTGTGAGTTTGGACCCCTTCACTCCATGACTTTCTAGACCAGGTACTGAATTTTAATACTGAATTTTAACTCTAATGTCAGCCTTTCTGAACTGTCCATTACTGACCAAAATAAACTAACAGGAGTGCCACGGGGTCTTGGTTTCTCTATTTGAAAAATAATTCATGCTTCTGCAATTTATTAAAAGAAATATTTTATACACATATACAATATTGTGTATAAAAATAAGCAAAAAACCTTATGCACTTCTTTAAGACATTCCCCCTCCCCTGCCCACATTAGAATGTGAGCTCTTGAGGTCAGGCACTAATTTTTTGCTTTCCTTGTACTTAGTACTGTGCCTGACACACAGCACTTAATAAATGCTTGTGGAAAGAAATAATGTTTCTGGTGCCTCTTTAGGATTATAAATTTTATAAGAATAACTAATTGTAAAAGGCTTATTAAAGAAAATTCCATATACACACAGATACATATACCCCCCAAAAAAAATTTTATTCTTCTAAAGGGTAAAAATGAAAATGTTACAAATATATCTAATTAATACATATTCACTTGATCCAAAAGGGAAGTTATTTTCCATATTAAAAAAAAGTTTGCTGCAAACTCCTAGACAAAACACAGATGGCAGGTTTGCACACTCACAGCATCATTTGGTAAATACAGACATTTCCACGCCCATGGAATTTCATAAACACCCAATATCCTTGTTTGATTGCTGCATAGCTGTGGTTTCAGGCTGCCATCACTTCATCACTTAGTTGGATTTCCCTACTGTACTTTCTTTTGAAATACAAAATGAGAAGAAAGGGGGGGGGGGGAATTTATTTCTGTGTTGTCCATTTCGGTTATGTATATGTCCATGTGAGTTCATGTAAATGCAACTTAAGGGTAAGTATGAATAGTTATCTCTGAAATCTGGCCACTCATTTCAAGAGAGAAATTCCTCTAGATAGAGGGACTAAAGACTAACCAGTCTGCTTTCCTCAGAGAGGAATTACTAGTATCTTCTCTCCTAAATATTGTTAGTGTGAGAAAATTATTTCATTCTTTGTTTCAAGCTGCTTTCTTTGTCACCATCTCTTAAGAGGAAGGACTACTCCAGCCTTATATTTGAAGATTTGGCCCTTTTCCCCCAAATGCTAGTTACACAAAAGATCATCACAGATAGCAAAAAGAAAGCAAATCCATTTATCCAATCAGATAGCAAAGACAAACTGGAGATGTTATGCGAATAAGAATGCGGCCATATCATACAAAGAGAGAATGAGTATATCACTGGGAGGATATATCTCAACTCAAAAATATCTCAAAGATATGAGAAAGTTCCTGATCCTATTCAAGAGGAAATTCCCCAAAGTCTGTGGAAAGGAGAATATCAGGAACCTGTTGAGATATAGACTTTCTTTATGGCTACCACTTTCCAAAACTTCTGTCTTTGTCTTTGTGTCTCTGTCAGTTTCTCAGTCTGTCTGCCTCTGTCTCTCGGTCTTTGTCTCTGTTTTCTTCCCTCCCTTTCCCCTTCCCTCTCTACTTTGCTCTCTCCTTCCCTCCCTCCCTTTCCCTCCTTCCCCCAAAATAGGTTTAGAACCACCTGAATCTCCTCTTGAAATAAAAAGGAAAAAAAAGTCTCTGTCTTCCTAAACTCCTGTGCCAACTTTACCTCTCATGCTGGCACTTAACACCATCCTCTCCATCAATGAAAAGAATCTTATGTAAATACACTAAGCTTGAACCCTAGCTAACAAAAATAAATCCTTTTCACTTCCAAAAGACACTGTGTTCACTACCTCAATGGTACTCCAGGCTGCTGGTGAAACCACAAAGAAAGAAACATTCAAATTCAGTTTCTTTTATAGGGCTGAATTCAGTGCTTATTATGTGTTGAGCCCTATATAATTTGCTATGGTGCTGGGGAATGGGGAAGAGAACCTAAAACCATCATTCATTTATTTAGAAAATATCTAATAAGTAGATTCCTATGTGAAAGGTGGCAGGTGGGAAATACAAAAGGAAATAAAAAATACATAGTTACTGTTTTCAGTGGGCTTATAATTTATTATATAGCACATGATTTTAGGCAATTATCCCAACTTCCACCTCAAGTGATAGGCTTGGCCTCCAGAAAGTGGTTACAACATCCCACAAGGCTCAATAGCCCTGAGGGGTTGGGAATAACAGCCATTAGTTCAAAATCCTTCCTTATTGTTTTTCCTGCTATGATTATCAGTTAAGATCATTTACTCAACCTAATTCAATTATCTTCTATTTTATTTTATTTTATTTTTTTATTTTATTTGCATAACATATGTGTGGGTAATTCTTCAACAATAACCCTTACATAGCTTTCCGTTACAAATTTTCCCCCCAACTTCCCCACCCCTTCCCTAGATGGCAGGATATCCACTACATGTTAATTATGTTAAAATATTGGCAAATCGAATATATGTATACATATTTCCAAACTTGTCATTGTTGTGCAAGAAAAATCTTGTCTACACAAACGATATATCAGATAAAGGAAACACAATGTAAGCAAACATCAATCAAGGAGTATGAGAATGTTATGTTGTGGTCCACATTTCACATCCCTCTCTCTGGGTGTATATGGCTTTCTTCAGTGAACAGTTGGAGGAGGTTTGAAACATTTCATTGTTGAAGAGAGCAATGTCCATCAGAATTGATCGTCATATAGTACTGTTGTTGCTGTGTATAATGATCTCCTGGTTCTGCTCATTTCACTCAGCATCAGTTCATGTAAGTCTCTCCAGGCCTCTCTGAAATCATCTTGCTGGTCATTTCTTACAGAACAATAATATTCCATAATAATTCATATACCATAATTTATTCAGCCATTCTCCAATTGAAGGGCATCTATTCAATTTCCAGTTTCTAGCCACTACAAAAAAGGCTGCCACAAACATTCTTGCACATGTGGGGCCTTTTCCTTCCTTTATGATTTCTTTGGGATATAACCCCAACAGAAATGCTGCTGGGTCAAAGGGTATGCACAGTTTGATAACTTTTTGAGCATAGCTCCAAATTGTTCCCCAGAATGGCTGTATCGGTTCACAGCTCCACCAATAATGCATCAGTGTCCCAGCCCTCCCACATCCCCTCCAACATTCATCATTAACTTTTCCTGTCATTTTAGCCAATCTGACAGGAGTGAAGTGGTATCTCAGGGTTGTCTTGATTTGCATTTCTCTGATCAATAGTGATTTGGAGCACCTTTTCATATGACTATAAATAGTTTTAATTTCATCCTCTGAAAATTGTCTGTTCATATCCTTTGACCATTTATTGATTGGAGAATGGCTTGAATTTTTATAAATATGAGACAATTCTCTATATATTTTAGAGATGAGACCTTTATCAGAACCCTTAAATGTAAAGATGATTTCCCAATTTATTGCTTCCCTCCTAAACTTGTCTGCATTGATTTTGTTTGTACAAAAACTTTTTAACTTAATATAGTCAAAGTTATCTATCTGGTTTTCAACTAAGAGTTCCAGTTCTTCTTTGGACATAAATTTATTCCATCTCCATAGGTCTGAGAGGTAAACTATATTACATTCCTCTAATTTACTTATAGTATCACTCTTTATATCCAGATCATGAAGCCATTTAGATCTTATCTTGGTATGTGGTGTTAGATGTGGGTCAAGCCATAATTTCTTCCACACTAGTTTCCAGTTTTCCCAGCAGTTTTTGTCAAATAGTGAATACTTATCCCAAAAGCTGGGGTCTTTGGGTTTATCAAAAACCAAATTGCTATAGTTATTGCCTAGTTTGTCTTGTGATTCTATCCTATTCCACTGATCGACTACTCTATTTCTTAGCCAGTACCAAATGGTTTTGATGACCGCTGCTTTATAATATAGTTTTAGATCTGGTACAGCAAGTACATCATCGTCAGCCTTTTTTTTTCATTAATCCCCTTGAAATTCTTGACCTTTTGTTTTTCCAAATGAACTTTGCTACTATTTTTTCTAGATCTGTAAGATAATTTCTTGGGAGTTTGATTGGTATGGCACTAAATAAGTAAATTAGTTTGGGTAGTATTGTCATTTTTATTATATTCGCTCGTCCTACCCATGAGCATTTTAAGTTTTTCCAATTGACTAGGTCTGATTTGATTTGTGTGGAAAGTGTTTTGTAATTTAGTTCATATGGTTCCTGACTATCCCTTGGCAGATAAATTCCCAAATATTTTATACTATCAACAGTTATTTTGAATGGAATTTCTTTTTGTATCTCTTGCTGCTGAACTTTATTGGTAATATATAAAAATGCTGATGATTTATGTGGATTTATTTTGTATCCTGCCACTTTGCTAAAGTTGTGAATTGTTTCTAGTAGTTTTTTAGTTGAGTCTCTAGGATTCTCTAAGTATACCATCATGTCATCTGCAAAGAGTGATAATTTGGTTTCTTCACTACCTACTCTGATTCCTTTTACCTCTTTTTCTTCTCTTATTGCTAAAGCTAACATTTCTAACACAATATTAAATAGTAATGGTGACAGTGGGCAGCCTTGTTTCACTCCTGATCTTATTGGGAATGGTTCTAGTTTGACTCCATTACATATGATGCTTGCTGAAGGTTTTAAGTAGATACTACTAATCATTTTAAGGAAAAGCCCATTTATTCCTATACTCGCCAGTGTTTTTAATAGGAATGGGTGTTGGATTTTATCAAAGGCTTTTTCTGCATCTATGGAGATAATCATATGGTTTTTATTAATTTGGTTATTAATATAATTGATTATGCTAATAGTTTTCCTAATATTGAACCAGCCCTGCATTCCTGGTATAAATCCTACTTGGTCATGATGTATTATCCTGGGGATGACTTTCTGTAATCTTGTTGCTAAAATCTTATTTAAAATTTTTGCATCAATATTCATTAGGGAAATGGGTCTATAGTTTTCTTTCTCAGTTTTCTCCCTACCTGGTTTAGCTATCAGCACCATATCTGTGTCATAGAAGGAATTTGGTAGTACACCTTTTTTCCCTATTTTTTTGAATAGTTTATATAGTATTGGGATTAATTGTTCTTTGAATGTTTGGTAAAATTCACACGTAAATCCATCTGGTCCTGGAGATTTTTTCTTAGGGAGTTGATTAATAGCTTGTTCTATTTCTTTTTCCCGAAATAGGGCTATTTAAATAATTTATTTCCTCTTCTGTTTATCTGGGCAATCTATATTTTTGTAGATATTCCTCCATTTCATTTACATTATCAAATTTATTGGCATAAAGTTGGGCAAAGAAACTCCTAATTATTACTCTAATTTCCTCTTCATTGGAGGAAAGTTCTCCCTTATCATTTTTGAGACTAATAATTTGATTTTCCTCTTTCCTTTTTCTTATCAAATTAACTAAAGGCTTATCTATTTTGTTGGGTTTTTCATAAAACCAACTCTTACTTTTATTTATTAATTCAATAGTTTTCTTATTTTCAATTTTATTGATCTCCCCTTTAATTTTCAGAATTTCCAATTTGGTATTTAATTGAGGGTTTTTAATTTGGACTTTTTCTAGCTTTTTTAATTGTAAGCCCAGTTCATTAATCTTCTCCTTCTCTGTTTTACACAAGTAAGCATCTAGAGATATAAAATTACCCCTTATAACCGCTTTAGCCGAGTCCCACAAATTTTGGTATGTTGTCTCATTGTTGTCATTCTCCTGGATGAAATTTTCGATTGTGTCTATAATTTGCTCTTTCACCCATTCGTTCTTCAGGATTAGATTATTTAATTTCCAAATAACTTGTGGTCTATTTTCTCCTGGCCTTATATTACATGTGAGTTTTATTGCATCATGATCTGAGAAGGATGCATTTACTATTTCTGCTTTTCTGCATTTGATTTTGAGGTTTTTATGCCCTAACACATGATCAATTTTTGTATAAGTTCCATGAACCCCTGAGAAAAAAGTATACTCCCTTCTATCACCATTCAATTTCCTCCAGAGATCTATCATACCTAACTTTTCTAGCCTTTTGTTAACCTCCCTAACTTCTTTCTTATTTATTTTGGAATTTGATTTATCTAATTCTGAGAGAGCAAGGTTGAGATCTCCCACTAGTATAGTGTTACTGTCTATTTCTCCTTGCATCTCTCTTAACTTCTCCTCTAGGAATTTGGATGCTATACCACTTGGTGCATATATGTTAAGTATTGATACTGCTTCATTGTCTATGGAACCCTTTAGTAAAATGTAGTTTCCTTCCTTATCTCTTTTAATTAGATCTATTTTTGTTTTTACTTGATCCGAGATAAGGATTGCTACCCCTGCCTTTCTTTGTTCACCTGAAGCATAGAAGATTCTGCTCCAGCCCTTTACCTTCACTCTGTATGTATCTCTATGTTTTAGATGTGTTTTTTGTAAACAGCATATTGTAGGATTCTGGCTTTTAATCCAGTCTGCTACCCGCTTCCGTTTTATGGGAGAGTTCATCCCATTCACATTCACAGTTAAAATAACTATATCTGTATTCCCTGCCATCTTATTTACCCAGAGTTATGATTTTCTCTTCCCTTTCCCCTCTCTCCCTTCCCCCCTCCCCAGTACTTTGCTCTTGATGACCACCTCCCACCAATAATCCTCCTCCCTGTAGAGTCCCTCCCTCCCCTTTATACCTTTCCCCTAATCCTTCTATTGGTTTATCCCTTTCCTTTTCTCCCTTCCCTCCTACCTTCCCACAAGGAGGGTCAGTGCTTTCTTTGAAGCCAAATGTGTCTGATATACTCTCTTAGAGTCCAATCTAATGAGAGTAAGGTTTACAGAATCAATACTCATCGCCCTCCCTTCTTTCCCTCAATTATATTAGATCTTCTATGTCTCTTTATGAGATTTTGCCTTATTTTACCTCCTTTATTTTTACTTTATTTTGCCTCCTTTTCCCTCCTCCCCCTTTTTTCTTTTTCAGTATGGTATCCCTTCCACCTCTAATTTCTTTTCCATTATTATCAAAGAAAAATCAAATTATACTGCCATTCTTTAAAGGATACCTATAGTAGGAATATAGTTCTGAAGAGTTTTCCTTTTTACCTTTTTATGTTTCTCTTGAGTTCTCTATTTGGAGGTCAAATTTTTTATTCAGATCAGGTCTTTTCATTAGAAATAGGTGAAATTCTCCTGTATCATTGAATGACCATCTTCTTCCCTGGAAGATGATGCTCATTCTAGCTGGATAACTTATTCTTGGCTGTAATCCAAGTTCTTTTGCCTTTCGGAATATCTGGTTCCAGGCCCTTCGATCCTTCAATGTGGAAGCTGACAGATCCTGTGTAATTCTAATGACAGTTCCTCGGTATTTGAACTGTTTCTTTCAGGGGCGGAGCCAAGATGGCGGAGTGAAAAGGTGACTTTCTGACTCTCCTCCGATCTTCTCTCAAATCAACAATAAAATAAGCCTCTGAACTGATCTTCAAGTCAACGAACTCAGAAATATTTGGGCACTGCTCTCTGGAGAACTTCATATCAGGTTAGTCAGACTCGGACAGAGAGATAAATAGACGATCCCTGTGCAGGCCGGAAGTGAGGGTGGGACTCAGCTCAGCTCATCCTGGAAGAAATTCCAAACTCCAAACTCCAAATTCCAAACACCTGGAGTTTATCTGAGGCACTCGGGACACTCTGCCCTGATTGGGGACAGGTGTTCTGGCAGACTTGCCTTATTTAAGGAGTAATTCGGACTTAGTCCTAGCCTCCACCGGCCCAGCACCGTAAGTCAACTCGCCGAAGTGCCCCAGGGCAAAGCGTCTTCAGCCGAGGTTTTTTTTTTTTTTCCCCTACCTTAAAGAGATATCCACTCTGTCTAAAAAAAAAAAAAAATGATGAAGAAGCAAAAGAGAGCTCTCACCATAGACAGCTTTTATCAAGGCAAAGAAACGACCTCAGATACAGAGGTTTCTTTAGACAAAAATCCAGAAAAAAACAGCAAGGACCATCACTGGTCCCCATTTCAAAAGGCCTTTCTGGAAGACTGCATAAAGAACCTCAAAAGAGAGCTGGAGGATAAATGGGAAAATAAACTGAAATCAGTGCAAGAAGGATACAGTATCTTGCAAGAAGGATATGATACTCTGCAAAAGAGATATGAAAAAGACACCAATTTATTAAAAAAATAAAATTAGTGAAGTGGAAAAAGAGTGCAGTGAACAAATTGGCCAGTTACAAAAGGAACTTAAAAAGGTAACTGAAGAAAACAACCCTTTAAAAATAAGAATTGAACAAATGCAAGTGAATGACTCACTAAGACTTGAAGAATCAGTCAAACAAAAACAAACAAAAAAAAATGAACTGTTTCTTTCTAGCTGCTTGCAATATCTTCCTTGGTGCGATAGTCCTGAAATTTGGCCACGATATTCCTTGGGGTTTTAATTTTGGGGTCTCTTTCTGGAGGTGATCGGTGAATTCTTTCAATGCCAATTTTGCCTTCTGATTCTAAAACATCAGGGCAATTCTCTTTCATGATTTCCTGGAAGATAGCATCCAGGTTCTTTTTTTCATCGTGGCTTTCAGGGAGTCCGATAATCCTTAAATTGTCTCTCCTGGATCTGTTTTCCAAGTCAGTTGTTTTTC
>JAJPUD010006804.1:31368-61421 GCA_023553655.1 Myrmecobius fasciatus
CTCTTCTGCTTCTTGCTCATGATTTAAAGTTGGGATATTGGTCAAAACCAGAGAAAACTGCAACGATTTGTATTTGCCCTGGGGCAGTTTGCCGAGTTGACTTCCGGTCTGAGGCTGGTCGGGCTAGTTTCGCACTAGGACCACGTTTTCAGCTGCTCTAGATCCACCCTTTTCCAAAGGCAGATCTGCCAAAGCACCTGCCCACAAGCAGAGCAAAGTGGCCCAGGCGTCTCCCAGGGGCTTCCTGGGTGCCCAAAATCCGCCCCTCTATCGCAGCCCTGACTTCCGCCCCGGCTGGAGTCTGATCGGACCAGCGGCCGATTTCCCCTGAGGCTAACCTTCTCCGGAGTTTTTTCAAGGTAGATCTTTGATAGAAGTGCATTGTAGTCCAAATGCTTGGCGGGGCCCTCACTCAGAAACCAGTTGGAAGGCTTACTTTGTCTGGGTTTGAGGGAATGTCCCAGGAGTTCACAGAGAAAGCTGTTCGCAGTTCGCCATCTTGGCTCCGCCCCCCCCATTTTTATTTTTTTATTAATTTATTTTATTTGAAAAAACAGAATAAGAAAAAATAAAAACAAAAAAGCAATTTTAAACAAAAGAACATTATTGTGTGCTCAGCAGAATATCAGAGAGGATTCAAAACATTACAATTAATAGCAACTTAAGAAAATGCATATTTTAGTAAAAGAAATTATATTCATGAGTGTCCATTTATTTACTTCCTTGTAAATTATTCTTTTGTTCTCTGCTGAGCATCTTTTTTACTTTATTCTCCCCCCCCTTTCATACTTCCTACCCTCAACTTCCTATAGTTAAGAAAGGATATATTTATGTAGATATATGTAGATATATACATACACACACATGCACACACACCCCACAACCAACTTACATACATATCTTTCCTATCCCTTCTGACACTTCAATTAAATTCTGCTCCATAACTTGCCTTGCTGTTACTTAACCTCCCCCCTCCCAAAGATCTTTCTCTTGTTTTCTTCCATGACCCTTTGCTTCCCCATCTGCCCATCCCTCCTCCCTTATTTCTTTATAGATTTTGAAAGATGCTATACCCTTCAAGGTATATATGTAATATTGCCTATTGAACTCATTGTCAATGTGAATAGGTTTTCAAAACTCTGAGCTCTCTTCCCTCTAATGTCTCAGTATCTATTCTTCCTCTGCACTTCATTTGTATAACATGATTATTATTTTAACCTTAACTCTGCCAATCTTTCTTTTTAACTACCTTATTGTTGATGTGAATCGTAAATATATAATATACATTTCCCTTAAAAACAGAACCATGGGGCAGCTAGATGGTGTAGTGAATAGAATGCTGGCCCTGAAATCAGGAGGATCTGAGTTCAAATCCAACTTCAGACACTTAATACTTCCTAGTTGTGTGATCCTGGGCAAGTCACTTAACTCCAATTGCCTCAATAACCCTCCCCCCAAAAAAAACCCAACAACCCATAAACAATTTGTTTATGCTGAGTTCCTTAAAACTGATATTTAATATTGGCTTCTATATGCTAAATTTTCTGTTAAGTTCAGGTTTGGTTGATAGAAAGTCCTAAAAATCTGCAAGTTCGTTGAAGGCCCATTTTTTTTTTTTCATTCAAAATTATAGATAATTTTGCTGAAAATATTTTTGGTCACAGGCCTAGTTTTTTGATGGTTGGTAGATATGATTCCAGAACTTGCAATATTTTATTGTAGCTGCTGATAAGTCTTGTACAATTCTAATTGTAGCTCCTGCATATTTGAATTGTTTTTTCTTGTTTCTTGAAAAATTATCTCTTTGATCTGGCAATAATATTTCCACAAAGAATCTGTTTGAGGTAGTAATCAGTGATTTTTTTTTCTATTTCCACATTCTTTTCACGTTTTATCACTCCAGGACAATTTTCTTAGATTACTTCTTGCATTATTGTGTCAAGGTTCCTTTTTTTTGGTCACAACTTTCAGGCAGTCCAATTATTCTTATATTTTCTCTTCTTGATCTATTCTCCAGATTTGTTTTTTTCCTTATAAGATATTTCACATTCTATTCTATTTTCTCATTCTTTATAGTGTTTTGTTATTTCTTGGTCTCTCACTGGCTTCTCTTTGCCCAATTCTAATTTTCAAAGAATTATTTTCATCTTTCAGACTCGGTCCATCCTTTTCTAATTGGTTAAGTCTTTTTTCATAATCTTCTTGTTTTTCTTGGATGATTTTTATTTTTATTTTTTGGTTTTTCCTCAATGTCTCTCATTTGATTTTTAAATTCTTTTTGAGTTCTTCTATAAATTCTTTCTGGGCACGGAGCCATTTCACATTTAATCTTTGGGGTAAAAGCTTTTTTTTTTTTTTTTTTTTACTAAAGTGTCCTCCTCTGAAGTTGAACCCTGGTCTTCCCTGTTCACACAATATATTTCAATGGTGGGTTTCTTTCTTCTTTGCCAGTTCATTTTTTTTTTTAAAATGAGAAATATTAGTGTAAGCAAATCGTGGAGTGTCGACAAGCTTTCCTTCAGCTATCCCATCTGACCAGGAAGACTAAAACAAGAGCTGCACCCTCCTGCAAGTGCCCACAGCCAGCAGCGTCCCTGCTCCACTGCTTCTGTATTTACCAGGTACTGGTTCCTTCTTGCCCAAGGCCACATCTCAGCAGCACTGCTGAGGTTCACTTCATTTTCCTGGACTTAAATCCCAACTAGACAAACAGTCCAGGAAGTGAGTCTCTATGGTTCCTGTTAACTCTACAGCTAGTTTGAGGGGTCTCCACTTGAAGTTTCTGCAGTTAGCTAAAGATATTTGCACTTCACACAGGTTAATCTCTAGCCCTGGGTCATTCTTCAGATTTTCTTGGATTATATCTGGAGGACCCTTGTTCTGCCTCCAAGTCTTCTTGATTTTTCACTACTCTGTGTTCACCTGAGATGCAAATTTGTTCTATTTGTGGGGGAAATTGGGAGAGCTTAAAATTTACCAACTTATTCTGCCATCATCCCAGAATCCTTCCTTCTCAATTATCTTTTAGAAAAAAGTTATTTACTGAGATGATATATTATGAGCATTGTGATACAAAACAAACCCACCAAACTCTATAACGCACTATCCTACAAATATATTTATATGCATATACAATATATACATGCATACATACATATTATTCTGGGGAAAAGTGCACTTAAGCTATAAAACATATATAGTAAAGGATTAACTGTCAACTCCTGATTGAATGACGTGCAGTATTCCTCTCTATAAAGTGTTCAAGTAATTCCCTTTGGGCATGGTATATAGCTACTTAAGCTTGCCTTCTGGAACCACAACAAGTCTGCTGTTACTCCCAATGCAGATACAACCACTAATAGGCAATAGTTATTTTTCTCTTGGGACATGATGCTAGGAGGCTGATGGGAAAGGGAGAAGTCCAAACTCCTCTGGACTTTTCTGAGCTTCCAAGGTCCTCTTCCAATCAAGATGGGAGGAAAAGGAGGGGAATCTTAAACTAAGGTTGAAAGTGAAGCTCTATCCTCTTTCCCCAAGGGGCTACTCTTTAGAGATTTTGCTAGGATGCTGTCTCTTGGCTTGCATTTGTCCTTTTATATTCAACCTAGCTTAAAATTTTATATTAGATTCCTAGAAATGACCAGATTTCCCCAATAATCTGAACATATTCCCATTGTAAGGTGAGTTGAACTAGGACTTCCCTTTCTCACTTAGTCTAAAGACTTTGATAGATTGATTGAAATACACCCCCAACTAGTTAAGCTATAAAATGAGATGGGGGGGGGATTCACTAAATTCACTAAATCTACTCCTACTCTAGTCGGGGAGATAAAATCTGCTTTTTGGGAGCTCCTAATCCAAGTAGTGGCATGGTATCCATTTCTGTGAAGTATTTAATAGAAGACACAATTTCTGAAGTAGAATTCAATGACCCTGCTTAATTATTAGGTAATCGTGCATGGAAGTAGGTTTATAATATTTAGAGCTTTGAACAAGATTTTTTTGTAAACATGTGATAGGGAATTCCAATTATGAAGAAACTCTCTATTATTGCCTTCTTGGCACAGTAAGCCATTCCTTGTAATGGCTTCAATCATATAGTTCTTAGAGAACAAGGTAATTCTTAGAGTTTTACAGAGCACTTAGAAGTTCAGTGACTGCTCAGAGTCATAGAGTTGGTAGTTTCAGAGGTAGAATTAGAATCCAAGTTTTCTGGCTCTGATGTAAGCTCTCTATTAATTATGCCATGCTCCCTGTTAGAAATCTTTGAATATATGCCCATGAATTCTTGCTCAGCTACAAAAATTTTTTCCTCAAATTTATTTTTTAAAAACGTTTGCTTTGAGTTGAGACTAGAATTTTTGGCCCTGAGAATTATTTTTCAAAAGGCTGAGAGCCATTGAAAATGGAAATATAATGGGGGTTTGCATGTAACCATTACCCTGATGTTTGCTGCTGCAAAGGATCTGACTCCAGAAATAACATGAGCAGCTGTGGCTACTAACATACACTCTTCTCCTAAACTCTGAACCTTAGGCTTTAGGAACAGACAGATTGTCTGGGGGTGGTAGAGTGGGGTGGGGATAGATAAGAAAAGAATTTTCAATTTTATCTCCTCTCCACCCCCACTCCTAACTTCTATATGATATTCCATTCCACTTGTGGCCTGGCCTGGCTACCTAGTACACTAGGTTCGTGCTTGCTTTCCTGGCCTCTGCAGGGGATCTACATACCAGATTAGACACATGCATGGTCTGGGTTAGGGAGGAGGTGGAGGGCAAAGCTGTGATGTCCTGGAATTGTGTGTCTTGTGGTTGAATACTCAAGATTTTGACGTAAGAAAATTAATACACGGCAGAACCTCAAACCCACTGCAAACACCCTGAGACTGCTTCTTGAAAATAGACAGGGGACTATTCTGTAAGTATACAGTTTCTCAAACAGTTCATTTAGTGTAATTATGTCTGTGCTGGAAGAGATGGATGCCAGGAGACTTGTAACTCCAGCCTGGACATTTTATATCTCAAGGGGGCTCTGAGTAGAAATCAGTAGAAAAGAAGACAGAAAAGAAGTAAGAAGGGAATAAAAAATGGAATGACCATCAAGTAACTAAGCTATAAAGTTCATGTCATTGTAGGGGCAGTTAGGTAATACAGTAGATAGAGCATTGACCCAGAAATCAGGGAGACCCAAGTTCAGATCTGAGGTTAGACACTAAATGACTTTGTGAACCCAAGCAAGTCACCTAACTTCTTTGCCTCAGTTTCTTCATCTGAAAAATGGAGGTGCTAATAAAAGCATTTACCCCATAGGGTTCTTATGAGGATCAAGAGAGATAATAATTATAAATAACTTATCACATTGTGTGACACAGAATAAGCACTAGTAAATGTTAATTACTATTATTTTATTCCATCACTTGGTAATTCTACAGGTCTCTCCTCCCCCACCATGAATGAAACTGAGAGAGGTATTAACTTTCTTTCTATTTCATGTTGGCTAATTCTGAAAAACTGCTTCCAGACAATGGGTACTATACGAACTAGGAGAGACTATCAGAATCTCCTTACTAACTGAGTGGTTCTTATCCTTTATGCAGTCTGGGTCCCTTCCTAAATACTATACTCAATTTAAGATACACTTTACATCATCAATTCAAAGCCAAAACTCTATTATTACCAATAGCTATCTAAAGTAGGATTTGAGCTCACATCTTAACTTCACATAGCACTCTATCCAATAGGTCACCTTGCTGCCCAAACAACCTACCCAAACAAACCTTAGGAAACATTTGCTTAAAATAAAAGCATTTAGTTAAATGGACCAGAAAGATAAATATCAAGGAAACCACACACCCCCTTCATACAAACAAGGATATACCCTTTCACAGGAAGAAAGGGAAAGACAACCATAACCTAGACAACTCATTCTTTTAGAATGATATAATAGCAAGAACCTAGCAATGCTTCCCTAGAAAGCTGCTGAAGTCATCTGGGGGGCTGCTTTGTCTTCCATGCTGCCATCTGCTGCTTCTTTGCTGAATTATTGTTTCTATATGGATTCATATTTGGGGGGTAGATGGCAATCAAAAGTGACTAGAACTCTGATGTGAGGGTTTGCTGAACCCTTTCAGGGCTACTCATCCATTTTTGATGCCCACCTTTTGCCCAATTCTCTAATATGCACAGTGGTCACACCCTAGTAAACTGATCAGGTGGGCTAAATCTTGTTGACAGAGAACAATAGGTCTCAAGTCCATCAGTAAATCAAGGGGAGGTCTACCCCAAGCATGTGAAGTTTTCCCTTGGAGAAGAAACAGATGAGAACAGTTTGTTCCAATGGCCATGAAGACAGTTGAAGGAGGTTCTTTGGAGTGCTTAGAACTTGCTCAGACATCAAAGATGCCCAGGTCATCCATTGCATCCTGGGCCATTGCCAGCCATCATGACTTTTATCTTGACATTGAACTTTGATGACTCTAGAAGGGAAAATAACTATGCAATTCTACTTCACTCAAGTCCAACTCAAACATGAGTCAAGACTTCTTGACTTCTTCAAAGAAGAAAGGCTGGATACTCTTTTTGTGCATGTTCTCTACACCAGTAATGTAAAACTCACATAGAACTGGAGGACCGATACATAAAGATCCCTATGGGGTCCCATATAAATTTGAAAAAGTCACACATGAACATTATCTATGTTCTATTGTGTTTTTGCTAATTTTGTTAAATATTTCCCAAATATATTTTAATCTGGTTCAAGATACAGCAGGAATATTGCCAGCATACAGTATATTTGATACCTACTCTATGACAGTCTCATGGCTATTACAATTCTTTAGTGAGTCAGATCCACAGTCATACTTAGACCAAAATAAGTTTTCCATGTCAAGCCTGCTAGTTGAATTTCTTTATGTCCCCTTCATCAATTTTTCCAGGCCATCTGAGATATGAAATCTGGATTTGGATGAGTAAATTCTTTTCAATTCCCATCATATTTCTGATATTAGGACCATGAAGATTACTCATGAATTTTATGTAGAGAGACTAAAAGGGATGAAGCAAAGCTGACAATTTTTGTCCTGTTTTCTCGTGTACAAACAATAATGTATATTTTCTTTATGCATAAACAGAAATCACTACCAAAATTCCATTACCAAAAAGATTGAGTGAGTTCCTCTGTGAATGGTACTATGTTCAGATTTCTACAATGCAAATTATGGCTAATTTTTTACTATTATCATCATTATTAATATATAATTTTTACATATAAGTATAAGACCTTGAGTTCAGAAAATTGTTGATTTTTCAGGGCAAGACACACCTAATGTATCTGATTAGTTCTTCTTATTGATGCATCTGTGATTCTGTAAATTACAAACAGGGAAATATATTGCTGGATATTTCATACCAATGTTGTTAGACTGGATTAAATCACAGTTCTATGTGACTTTGAGTTCTCTGGGAATTACCGATGTATAGCGAGCAAAAAGCAATCTTTTGCAGCCTAAATCTGCCCCACACAAATTTTGTTTCATGGAAGAACCCTTCTTTAGGATTCATATAAATCTGATCTTGCCTTTGAAGGATATTGGACAACTAATTAGTTCTAAAGTACTACAAGCTTTGAGATGTAGAAGGCATTTGAATAATGAATTGAGGAGCAGAATTTCTTATCTTGGAGATCTCTAAGAACATGATATAAAGTCTCATCCATCTGGGACATATTAGGGTCAGAGTAAAAGAAAGGGTAATAGGTGGGATGAGGCTTTGACTAATCATTTAATCTATGGGGTTCATCAGTCTCATGAACTCCCACTGCATTTAGGGCCATCTCCAGTTGTCCTGATATATATCTGGCCACTGGACCCAGATGGCTTTGGAGGAGAAAGTGAGACAGATGAACTTGCACAGCTCTCCATCACTTAAATCTTAGTCATTTGTATGTCATGACATCATCTTTCTGATGTCAGGACACTCTTTGAGAATGAAGGACAAACAGCCTGCCTCCAGATACTTAACTGCACATTTCAAAGCTCTTTTCTATACTACTAAATCAGAGTGGAGTTGTACCAAAACACTGAAATAACAGCAACATATTCCCTCTCCTCAATTTAGACTTTCCTTTGTTGTTTCTTTACATCTCTCTTTTTTCTTGTCTTCCCAACATATTCTCTTTTTTCCAAAGTTTCATCCTTACCCTACTCCTACCCTTCAACAAACAGCCTGAATGGTTTTTAGAAATAGATCACAGAAACCCCAAATAGAGAAGAGAAAAGGAAGGTAGCAAGGTAGAGGAAAGTTCAATTTGTCATTCAGCCTGGTTTTTTTTGATTTCCATTTGGTCCACTGATTCCTATCAATTCTCTACCTTATTTGCTTCAGACTCTAGATATATAGAGTAATGCTAATTTCTATAGTAAGATTACAGTATTACATATAGAACATTGAAGAGCCAAGTTTCATACAAAATGCACAGAATATTACACTTGGAGTTACACAACCTGAATTTGGATCCTGCTTAGAATGCTTATTAGTTGTGTAACTCTCAGCCTCAATTTCCTCATCTATAAAATTAGGAAAATAATAGCACCTACTTCCCAGGGTTTCTGTGAAGATCAGATGAGATAAATATGTGCCTATATCATGGTAGGAACTTGATAAATATATCCTGACTTGATATGGTCAGCTTCATTCACTAAAAGTTTAACTCCCTTTTCTACCCCTAGAAACTTCCAATTGACTGATAGGCATGGTTAATTAAATCCTTTGTGATATCCTTTCAAGGTGTTGAAGGTCCCATTCCCCACATCTCAGAAAACTTTCTGGCTTGGGCATAACTTTGTAACAAGCAACAAGTAACTTTGTCTGAGGTGCAAAGGCAAAAAGAAAATTTTGCCCAGTCCTCACTCTTGGGAGGAGACTAGGCTGGAACAGATGGGATGAAATCAAATTTTAAACAAGTTTTAAACACTTACAGTGAAACATAAACAGTTACAAACAAATATCAAACAAATGGAGTCCACAGATGATAAAGACAGATTGCTGACTAGATCTAAGCAGAATTTCTCCAGGAAAAAAAAAATCAGAGGTGTTGAGTTTAGAGCAGCTTAATAAAAAATGGGCTTAAATGTTTAGTTCTTTGTTTTCATGTTTGTTTCAGGCAAGCACTTCTCAGTAAAATCCAGGAAAGCATTTGGATATGGATCAGAACTTCCAATTGGCTGTTCTCTTTTGCCTCTTGTCTTTCCTTCTCACCTTGCTGAGAAATATTCATAGAGAGGAAGATATTTCCCAGCGCCAACAGCACTTGGGTGTCCTGAGTAGGACCTGTAACAAGCACTTTTCTGCATTGCATAGATATACTAAGGAGGAACATATTTTAGGTTGATTTTTTTTTTTGCCTCTTTGACCCTAAAGTGTTTTCAGACGAAAGACAGGATTGGGAATTACTTTTGCCAAAGTTTTCAACCGTTGCCCTCATTGTCTGCCCTCCTGTTTCCTCCCTCCTTCTTTTCCCTTTTTTATGGAGCTTTCAGTCTGAAAGTGTGAAAATTACAAATCCCAAGGAACTGCGATCAATACTCTACCTAGGGAAACTTCAGACTATCCTTGCCATAAATATCTCTCCAAGGCAGCCTGACGTCAGAGACTGGGAGGGAGGGAGAAGAGAGAGGCGAGAGGTTGGTCTGAAAGTGAAAACAGCAGTGGTTTCAATCTGAGTACTGTACAGTACAGAGAGGAAAGAGGAGAAGGACAAGAGGCACTCTGTGTGGATTATAGGACTGCAGAAATTGGGGAGCCAGGACGAAGCTATGGGATGCACAGTGTGAGTCCGATGACCTCAGCCCCTCGGGTCTGTGTCATGCTGTTGGGAGGATGGGTTTGGGAGATGGCAAGAAGGGGCAAAACTTTCTTTACAATCTTGAAAGCGTATGGAAAACCTTGCTGTGCTATGGGCAAGCTGTTTTGTTTCTACTAAGTATACATAGAAACTATGTACATTTGGGAGTCTGTTGCTATTGCTCAGTGTGTGTGTGTGTGTGTGTGTGTGTGTGTGTGTGTGTGTGTGTGTGTGTGTTTATTGGCATATTTGTATAAAGGAAATGTCTTTGGAAAACTTTAAGAGGAGAGGGGGAGAGAAAGATTTGTGGATTTGAAATCTGATTCCCCTGATTGTCACAGGAGCGTCAACCCAAAATGAACTCTCCCAACCCCTAAATACTGGCAACTTTCCTGTGGCTTTTCCCCAGTTCAGGGTCCCCAACTGGCTCCTTGGATTGGTTCAGTTTTAACTCTTTCTAGACACAACTCCCAGCCGTGCACAAGTTGTCTTGACTGCAGATGGGGCAGAGTGAGCAGAATCTGTTCCCCCTCTTGGTGGTAGTGGAAGCTTTCTTTAGTCTGGCCCTGTGACTTGAGCTACTCAGGAGGAAGAATGCCAAGGACTGGGGAGGAGAAAAGGCATTTGGGAATAAGCTCCTTGAGTTTATAAGCCTCAGCATCCCCAGTTAGCTACTGCATAACTTTATTGTTTGGGTTTGATGTTTAGGGGAGTTTGCAATGAAATTTATATATGGAAGGAATCAGTCTGAGGGACAGGTAATTTGTGAGGAGGATAAAAAGGAAGAGGAAGGGGAAAAAAAGAGGAGAGGGAGAAGGAGGCAGAGGAGGCGGAGGTGGTATAGACTCTGTCCCCAGTCCGGGGTGGGGGGGAGAGTGGGCTGGATGTCTCTGCCACATCTGTCCCACAGCAGTGTGGGTGCTGGGTACCCCAGGGAGTGTGCAATGCCCCAAACAAGATGTGAGCCTGTAACATAAAGAGAAGTATCTGAGCTGTGGGGTGGAGAGAAAGATTTTTATCAAAATTGAACACAGATTGCTGAGGTCTGGGCTTAGTTAACCCTTCCCTCTGCCTTGTACACTCATCCACCATACTCTGATCGATGCAAGAAAAGTTCTGCAAGGGAATAGATGAAAGAATCCTTGTAGTTTTCCCTAAATTACATCTGGGAAAAGTGACATCCTTAAATCTGTAAAGATTTTAACATTTTCCTTGGTTACCTCCCAACCCCATCTAAACATCTCAGTTTGGTGTCCGTTTTGAGTGATTTTTTTCTGAAGATTGGTTGTCCTAAAGAAGAGGAATCACCTTGGGACTTAACATTAAAGAAACATGTTTTGCTCAATATGGAAAAGGGACAAAAAATGAATTGGGTCAGGATTATACAATGCATGGCTCTCTGATGTCAGTAGTTAGTTTCAACAAACAAGAGACCACAGAAGAGATTATTTTCAGCTTTCATCTAAGAAAGTTTCATTCTGGTTTGGCATTTTTAAACAAAAATTTGGTGGGAGGGGTACTGAGGAAGTTGGTAGTTAATACTTTTTGGATTAGTTGACTGAAAAATTTATTAGATTCTTCTCATGTGGAGGAAATTTTGACAAGTAGACTTTTGTCCTGAAATGTTTTGGACTAAGATTGTCTTAAATATTAGACAAAGTGATTTTTTTTTAAGAATAAGAGAACTTAAGCAAATGGAATTTATATAAGTAATTCAAATCCTGGAGGATATTGTCATTTGGATATTTAGAAAACAAATGAACTTATTATGTATTGGTACTTATGTGCCCATGTCTCCTCATGGTAATGTGCCCATGTATATGTGAATATGTGATGGGTTGGGGAAGGGATGAATGTTAATATGCACACTAACTCATCTATTAATGGCAATGATGGTTAGAAGCTATTAATTCATTTAAAAAGTTATATCATGCTACATCTTCAGTGCCTACCAGACATCTTGATCTGGAGGTCCAGTAAGCATTTTAAAATCAACATGTCCAAAACTGAACTCCTTTTCTTTTTTCCCAAATACCCCCTTTCCAAACTTCCCTACTAATATTGAGGGTATCACCATCTTTCTAGTCTCCTAAGCTCAAAACCTAGATATAATCCTTGACTCCTCACTCTCTCTCATTCCCCATATGAAATCAGTTGCCAAGACCTGATTTCATCTTTATGACATGTCCAAAATATACTTCCTCTGATATTGCTATCATTCTGATTTAGACCCCAATGTCCTCACATCTGGCCTATTGTAATAGCCTCAAAGTTGTTCTGCCTCATACAAGTCTTCCCCACTCCAATCCATCCTTGATTCAACTGCTAAAGTGATTTTCTTAAAGCACAGACATTACTATGTCATACCTCTTTAGTCATTAAATTCTAGTGTATCCCAATCAGCTTTAGAATCAAATAGAAATTTTTCTGTTTGGTATTAAAAAATCTTTTATAACCTACCCCTCCCCACTTTCCAATCTTCTTATACCTTACCCTCTCTAAAGTACTTTTGGTACAGTGATACTGGAAGCAGTGATTTTGTTGTTCTCCAAACAAGAGACTCTATCTCTTTAATTCCAAGTATTTTCTCTGTATCCCATAAATAGAATATTCTACTTCCTCATATACATTTCATGGCTTTTATCAAGACCTAACCTAAAATCTCACCTTCTACAAAAAGCATTTTCTCATCCTTCTTGATTCTAATGGTTTATCTCTGTTTTATTATTTCGTACTTATCCTCTATATTGTTTTCACATACGTAGTTTTTGTCTGTTGTCTTCCCCCATTAGAATGTGAGTTCTTTGAGAACAGGAATTTCTTTCTTTCTTTCTTTTTATTTTGTATTTCCAGGCCTTAGCACAACATCTAGTACACAGAACATGTTTAATCAATACTTTTTGAGTGACTGATTGATGGTTCTCTAGTTCCCAAGTAATGAATTTGACTCACTGATAAAATATCAAGATCCTATAAGATCCTGGTAAGATAGGTGATCCTGAGGCAAAACTTTTCCCCACTTTGAATAGACTTACAAAGAAAGGGGGAAAAAAGACTCAAATCTCAAAGAATTCACAATCTAATGGAGACAATATGTAAATAAGTAGGTATAATATACAGAATAAATTTGGAAATAATTTTATAGATAATTGTTGCTATTCAGTCATGCCCAACTCTGTGTGACCTCGTTTGGAATTTTCTTGGCAGAAACACTGAAATGATTTTCTATTTCCTTCTCTAGTTCATTCTATGGATAAGGAAACTAAGGCAAATAGGGTTAAATGACTTGGCCAGCTAAGAAGTGTCTGAAGCCAGATTTAAACTCAGGAAAATAAGTCTTCCTAATTCCAGGCCTGGCATTCTATTCATCATACCACCTAGATGACCCAATTTCAAAGAGAAGGCACTAGCAATTAAGGAAGGTCAGGAGAGGCTTCTTACAGATGGTATGATTTTATCTAAGATTTGAAGGAAGCCAGAGAAGTCAGGAGGCTGATACAAGTACAGACAGCATCAAAGTCCAAAGACAATCAGTGAAAATGCAGGGTTTTTTTTTTTTTATGGAGTACCTTGTTTTAGGAATGAGGAGAAACTGAATTGTAGAGTAAATAGAGGGGAGTAAGGTATAAGGAGTCTTCCCACTGTCAGTACTTGATAGATGCTTGTTGATTTACTGATTGATTGGTTGCTAAGATTTGGATAATTAAATCTCCCTAGTATGAAAGCTCTTCTATTCACATTTAGCAGTAAAGAATGGCCTGTGTTTCCTCAATTGTTAAAATTAGTTTCAATTTGTATTTCCTAATTAGGAGAAATTGTATACTAATGAACATAGTGCCAGATGTAGTGCTTAAAGGCCAGAGTTTGAGTCCCAGTTCCGCTGTATGGGACTCAGACAGTATGCATGGGACTTGGTGCTTACATTTCTAATTCTATGTCCTTAAGCAAATTACTTAATTTCTGTAAGTTTCAATTTTTCTTGTCTTTTTTTATTTTTATGCAAACCATTTCCACAAAAATCATGTAAAAGAAAACGTAGATTATTCCCCCTTGAAAGAAAAACAAAAGCAAAAACCTTTAAAGAAAAAAAAAAGTACACTTCAATCTGTATTCAGACACAATCAGTTCTTTCTCTGGGTATGGAGAGCATTTTTCATCATAAAATTGTTCAGAGTTGACTTGGATCATTGTATTGCTGAGAATAGCAAAGTCATTCACAGCTGATCTTCTTACAATATTGCTATTACTTTGTACATAGTACATTTCACTTTGCATGAGCTCATAGTAGTCCTTGCACATTTTCTGAGAGCATCCTGCTCATCATTTCTTACAGCACAATAGTATTCCATCATAATCACATACTACAATTTGTTCAGCCATTCTCCAATTTATGGGCATCCCTCATTTTCCAATTCTTTGCCACCAGAAAAGAGCTGCAATATTTTTGTAAATACAGGTCCTTTTCCTTCTTAAAAAAAACTCTTTTTAGATATATAAGTCTCAAATTTTCTAAAATGAGGACAATAACATTCATACTACTGAACTAGCAGGACTATTCCAAAGATCAAATGAAATTATTTTTATTCATTTGTATCTAACTATTCATAACTGCATTTGGGATCTTTTTTTGGCAGAGATCAACGCTGTTATGGTTTGCCATTTCCTTCTCTAGCTCATTTTATAGATGAGAAAACCAAGGCAAGCAGGGTTAAATGACTTATCCAGGATCACATAGCTGGTAACTATATGAGATTTGAACTCAGGAAGTTGAATCATGCACTGCAGGCCTGATGCTCTATTCACTACACCACCTAGTTGTCCCAATGAAAGTTATATTTATGCATGAAGACTTTTGAAGAAATGAAGCTTTGAATTAGCTTTAGATATCAATATTCCCCATCTTATTGAGTTGTGCAGACATTGAACTCTGGATCTCAAGTCAGTTATGTACATTTTCTGTCATGAGACCATTCATAAAAGTTTCTAGGATTTCAAATCACATCTTCAGTTTTAGAATAGCATCCAACAGTGCAAACTACTAAACCAGATCCACTGAGGCCTTGCTAATTCTGAGGGAAGAAGGAAGGACTGAGTTAGATATCAAGTACTGCAGATATAACCCTGGTAGATCATTACTCTATCTGTTTAGGATTTGGAAGATTGGCTTGAGGGCAGAAGAGACTCACTCATCATTTAGAACAATGCTGAATCAAATATGGAAGAGACTTTCCTGGGACTTAATGAATTAAAAGGTTGAGACATACATAAAAATCCAATTCCAGAATTGGAGCCTGGAATAGAGAATTTGATTTGAGTTTCCTCTTCTCCCAGATTTACTCCAAAGTGAACAAGAGATCTATCAGAGATAGAATTGCTCTTTTTCTGAGGATGCAGTTATAGGCTTTCAGGCCTATTCAGTGTTTTCTAAGAGATCCTTCAAATTGACATTTATGTCTATGTCTTTGAAGTGCACATTTGTTTTTATTCAAGTTTTCACTGTAACTGTGTCCTGGGATGACTTTACAGCTTTTAAAAGACTTAGCTAATGGCCAACTTCTCCAGAGATGTTCTAAGCAAGGAACATGTAAACCTGCATCTAATGGCAAGATATGTCTCCCCATCTCTCCTCAATAATTTTGTTTAAAACTGAGAGTATTTTAAAATGTTATAATAGAAATACTAGTGATACCTCGTTGCTCCCTTCCCCTCCATTCCCCCACAACATGCATCCCCAGAAAGTCACTCCAGGTCTGAGGTATTCAGTAGATCAACATCCTTTCAAAACTTGGGAACAGTAGCCCCCAACAAGGTCCTTTCTTTCACAAGGACAGAGAACACATTAGTTCAAAGCAAAAGGCATTTAATCATATATTATAAATCAAATGGCAAAAAAGAATCTTTATGTTTGAATAGGATATACTTTCCTATGGATTACAATACTATCACATGGGAGGGCACAAAGAGAATATATTTGGCTGGGCTATATATATAAATTTCACATACAGTGAAATTTCACCTACACCAGTGTATATGTTCTTGGAAGGGTAAGTCTTCTCTAACATGGAAGACTTACTGCCATCCTCTGGTGATGAAATAGTTTTGTTCTTTAATGAATATTATATTATCTTCACTCTCTGAAGGATGACAATACTTGTTCTATGATCACTGGATTGAATTTTGCTGTGTGCTAGTGTATAGCTAGTGAGTCTCTTTTTTTACTAACTGCAGACTTCTTTCTGCTATAGTATTGTATATTTTAAGTCTCCTCCTAGAAAGAAAGGGTTAAAGGTTGTAGAGAACATAATTTAGAACAATGTACCATATCCAGAGTAAGCAAAGGTTACTAGAAGCTCCAGGCTAAATTTAAGTAAATTACTTTGATTACTCTTCCTTTGGTGTGGACTTAAGTATCTGACCTCAGCAAACTACATGACTGGTTAGAAAATTCCTTTTAATTCCATTCAAAAACTTCATTGCCTACCTATATCTTCAATATTCACAAGAACTTCATGTGAGAGGGCTGTGGTCTGAACTTACCCTTAAATCCTATAATTCTCCCTATCATGCAAATCAACCTGAAAGCAAGATCAAAAAGAACTAAAAAAAAACTAAGAGAGCTAGGCTTCCATCTATGTTTCATACTATGCCATACCTAAATTCTTTTTGTTGTTCAGCTGTTCAATTGTATCCAACTCTTTGTGTCTGTAAGGACAATAGGACATGAGACCTTTCTGTCCCTCCACTAACTTTTGAAGTCTGTCCAAGTTCATGTTGATTTTTCCATATTATAAATCCTCTCTCTTCTTCTTTTTGCCTTAATCATTCCCAACATTGGGGTCTTTTCCATTGAATTCTGTCTTCTCCTTAGGAGGCCAAAGTAATCAAACTTCGGCTTCAATATTTGATGCTCCAATGAATAGCCTGAATTAATTTCTTTAAGTGTTGACTAATTTGACCTCCTTGATGTCCAAAGAACTTTTCTCCAGCATTATGGTTTGAGAATATTAATTCTATAATGCTCAGTTTTCCTTATAATTTAACTCTTACTGCCGTATTGCTACTGTAAATATCCTAGCTTTTACTCTAATAAACTTTGTCAGCAAGCTGATGTCTTTTGGTTAGCGCAAAAGTGATAGAAATATCCACAAATGGATTTTCTCTCCAGGCATCTTGCAATGATAATACTGTTATACATTTTTATATTTATTTATGCTTATTCAGCTAAGTAGTTTTGTGCTATTTTTAAATTTTTATTTTGTCTAAGAAAAATTTGCCATTGTTGTTCAGTAATGCCCAGTTCTTTGTGAACCCATTTGGGTCTTCTTAGCAAAGACACTGAAAGTGGCTTTGTATTTCCTTCTGTAGTTCATTTTAAAGATGAGGAAACTGAGGCAAACAGGGTTAAGTAATTTGTCCAGGGTTACATAGCCTATATGTATCTAATCATATTTGCACTCATGAAGATGACTCTTTCTGACTCCACACCAGGCCCTACTCTCCCACTCTCTATCTTTATGCCATCTAACTGCCTAGCAACATCATAGACAATATTAAGTGATAGATAATGCAAAGAATTTCTGTTTTATTTTGGAATGATTCATAGTGTTATGTGACTTAAATTAATGTTTCATTAAGGAGATAAGGAGAAAACCATTATGGTAGGAGCATCATCTGATGGTTTATATAGATAAGATTAGTCTTTTAAGGAAATGAGGGAGCCTTTTGACTTATCTTTCCACCTAAGGCATAAAGGTCCAGCCTCTAAGGCAATGGTGATGGAAGTTTTAACATAATTTCCATTGCTCTGCTTTTTTGTTCTGGCATTACTATATTCTTTGGTGAATGTAGAGATAGAAAGTAGTGCTTTATTTTAATTTAAACAGAAATTTCATCATTTTAAATTTAATAATCAGTAAAGTTGTTTTTATTGCATTTTATAGCCCAAGTATATCTCATCAGTACAATAGAAAGAGTGTCAATCTGGATTCAGAAGATCTAAGTTCAAATTACTCATTATATGCTATTTAATAGCTATGTGACCTTGGGAAGACTCTCTGACTTCTTTTCCTCAGTTTCTTCATTTGTAAAATGGCAGTTTGGACTAGTTGACCTTTACATTCCCTTCCATTTCTAATCTATGATCATTGTATTGTAAACTCAAGCCTGAGTTATTAGATTGGCCAGAGGTGGGGTGGCCCAGCATAAATTCTCTTAGATTAAGCATTTGTTGTGGATAATTAAGGATAGAAGGAGGAGGAAATGAGTATGTTTACACAGATACAATTTTTTAAGGGGAATAATTTTGCCCTCCAAAATCTGTTTTCAAAATCCTGAATCTGGACAGTTTTTCAACTTGTATTAATTTTGTCTAATGTTGACTCCCTTGAGATAAAATGGTCCATCTAGAAATGATAATAATAATAATATTTATATAGTATTTACTATGTGCTAAAGACTTAAAAATTATTTCATTTGATTTTCACAACAATGCTGGAAAATAGAAGCTAAGTGACTTTGCGTGAAAAAAACTGGACTACAAAGTTCTGATTAGAATTCAGGTCTTCCTGATTCCAGACTAAGCACTCTGAGCCCTATGGTGCCACCTAGCTGGTTTCTATTGATAGGTTTTTATTTTTTTAATGATGGTGTCTTTATTCTTCCCCAGGTTATTCCTCCTTCTTCTGATCTCCTCTGGCCTTTTAATAATTATGTAATACATTGGAGAAATATGATAAATGGGATTTGGAGGATTGTTTTAGCTAAATAATCACTGGTGGCTATATCTTAAAACAAAGTTCATTTATTTCTCTCTTTTCCTTTTTAATATTATATTCAGGTAAAACTTTATGTTCTATCTTGAATGTGCTCTAGCCATTATCTGATTTTCCTATAAATCCAATTATACCATGGCTATATCAGGTAGGACGTTTGCCCTGCCCTTCATCACCTTTGTACTTCTATCCTCAAAACTTTACTTGAGAATAGATCTATCATAGTGTTTGATATTGAAACTGATTTGAAGGCTTGCTTATTATCTGGAGATAGGAACTAGACAGACCAGTTGACCTTTGGGATTTCCTCAGAAAATGATTGCTGTTGGCTCTGTAAAATAAAAAGAGTAGTACCAAGGGAGTCTGTTGGTGCCCAACTCTCTGTCCCTTTGGGAACTCTGGCTTTGTATTCAGATTCAGTATTACATCATTAACTGGGTTGTTCTTGCCAAATCTGACTATTTCTTATGGTGAATACTTGATTATTACTTCTTTTGTCTCAAGGCTAGTTCATCTCTATTGTGTTTTAAGCCTTTCTGAGAAAGAAATCCAAATTAAATGCCAAAGTCAAGCTTTCCTCTATGATTTAAATTTGATAAACCAAATTCAATATATCAAATCAAATTATTTGGGGATAAGGTTTACTCGTCTTCTATCTCTTATGCTAGCTTAGTTTCTTAGACAAGGGTAGAGAAGGGACAAAGTGAAGTGAATGGAAGGAAAAAAATTGATATTTTCCCAATGACAGCAATAGTATTTGTAATTAACCAAATAGCATGAATGATTATGACATTTGGGATTGTCAAAGGGACGAGGGGCCAAATTATTCCAGAAATATTATTGCCATCATGAGAGGACCTGATTACAAAAGCTTTTTTTGAGGCAGAACTATGTTAACTATGTTAACTCTCTTCCATTCATTTGGAGGAGAGCCACACTAGCAGAGGTTATCTATTGCCAATATTTCTGTTGGAGATGATTATCATTTATTCATGTAACTACTGTTAAAAGAATTGGTCAATAATCAATAGTCTTAGAAAAAGCTCAAGTTTCCTGGAAAGATCACTGGACTTTACATCAAGAATTATGTTTGAGGGGCAGCTAGGTGGAACAGTGGATAGAGTACTATCCCTGAAGTCAGGAGGACCTGAGTTCAAATTTGTCCTCAGATCCTTAACACTTCCTAGCTGAGTGACCCTGGGCAATTAACTCCAATTGACTCAAAAAAAAAAAAATAGAATTATGCCTGAGTTCTAGCTTTAATATTTACTTTCTCTGTGGTCTTGAGAAAATCACTTTACCTCTTTAGGTCTCAATATTCTCATTAAGAAATTATATATTAGGGGCAGCTAAATGGCACAGTGAATAGAGCACTGGCCTTGGAATTAGGAGAATATGAGTTCAAATCTGGTCTCAGACATTTAATACTTTCCACTTTACCTTCAAAAGTTGTATATTAGCTTAGATTCCACCTTTATCATTTCAGAATAACAAGAAAAGTGCCAAATAAAGGAGTAAGAACTATAATGAGAATAAGATGAATAAGGAAAAATATCCCTACTAGGTAATCCCTACAGAAAATATCCTAACATGCCTAAATGTGCCTATTCAGCACTCCAACTTCCCATTCTGTTCACTGGGCACTTATTCGAAGTTGTTCTCAGCAATGACCCCTTAAAAGAGAGAGTTCATTGAATTCAACCAGCTGAGTGGTCAGGAAAAAAAAAAGCAGCCCTTCTCAACCAACTTTAAAAGCATCAAATAAACTAAAAACACCAATTAAAAGAAGAGAAATGAGAACTTCCAAAACTTGAATACTAAGAGTTTATGTCTAAGCCAACTCTCTTCCATCACTTCAAAGCAGAAAGTAATACATGAAATGGAGTAAACAAATAATAATAGCAAACATAAAGAAAGATTAGGAAAAGTCACATCACATAAATGAACAGTGAGATGATAAAGAAGGAAAAAATGAACAAGCTTCTAGGAAAAAAAAAAACACATCCAATAAAATACTACTGACTCAAAAATTCCTACTGAAAAAAAAGAAAGCAAAGAAATAAATTCTTTGGGACTTCCAGAAACCATGATGGAAAAACACCAAAAAACCCTCTGAAATTGAAAGAGAAATAAATCCATTAAAGGAAAAATTAAGAATGAAAGTAAAGGCAGATATCAGAACTTGTAAGGGAGGAATAAGAAAAGCAAATGAGAGTTGACAACTTAAACATAGAATAATAATTTTTACCCCTGAGGCAATTGGGGTTAAGTGATTTGCCCAGGGTCACACAGCTAGGAAGTGTTCAGTGTCTGAAGTCAGATTTGAATTTAGGTCCTCCTGACTTCAAGGCTGGTGCTCTATCCACTGCACCACCTAGCTGTTCCTGAATAGCAATCTTTTCAAAGTAGTAAGTGCTCTGGAAAAAACAACAACAACAACAACAAAAAACAGGGGAAGAATTGGGACCCAAAAAATTGAAAATGGAAGAATATTTGATGGAGAAGATTTTTTTAAATGAAAAAAAAAAACATGAATTTTATACAAGTTAGAATGATCATGAAAATAAAGTATAGAGATAATCTGAAGATTACGGACTCTCTAGAAAGTTACGACATTAAAAGCTCCAACATGCTTCAAGAATTAGTTTTAAAATTGTCCAGAAAATTTGTAAATAGATGGCAAATTCAGATTTATAAAATATATCGGATACCAACAGAGAGATACTCCAAGAAAAAATATATTCATCAAACATTAGAATATCGATGTCAAACAAAGATAGTATAAATAGTTGAGAGTTATATAAAGGAAAATCAATTTTAATCATTCTAAACTTCTTATTTATGAAGAATCAATAACATAATTTGAATATGGCATTATGAATGGTAAAAATAAAGAAATAAAATTTATAAATAAAAAATAATAATATCTTGCAAATTTGAGTCTAATATCTTGGAAATTTGGGGGATGCCAAAGAGATGTGAAATGAGGAGAGGGGGATAAGGAACTCTCAGTTGATGGTTTTAGCTATTAGAGCCCACATATAGGGACTCTACTATTCTTGATGCTGAAAAAAAATCTTTACAGATACATTCAATCTTTCTTATGTTTCTTGTCCTTACATTTTTACCCTTAAATGCCCTTGAATTGACTTTGATTATAAAGTATCTCATCAAACTTTCTTTAAAGTAACTTTACCTTCTATTTTGTTCTGTATTATGAGGCAATGGTATTCATAATCTATCTTCAATCATTCACTTTCATAAGATTCTACAAATTAGTTTATATTCTAAACTGGTCCTACTTTTGGCTGTCATAATTCTTCACTTATCAAATAAGTCAAATATTTGATGACTAAGGGATTTACTAGCTTCTTATTTCTTAGAGCAACTGATTTTCTTTAACCCAACTTCTATATGAAATTATTTGTCATTTTGTCATTTATATCCATATCTTCTTTTTTTTCATCAAATACAACTTCTTTAAATAGAGCAGAACGGAATTTTCTTAATTGTATGCCATATCTTTGTCTCATATTTTATTGTTTATTCCAGTTTTGTATCAATTTTTATCTTATCTCTAATAATATAGTGGCACACAAATATGATTTGGGAATGACATACATCAGTTGTTTGTGTATCAAAAATATAATACATTTCTTTTTTTGTATATGAAGGATATTAAGTAATGTTATTTGACATTTTCCATGCCCACTGTATGCATATTCTTTCCTCAAAAAAAGTATTAATGATATATAGCTATGAGGTTTCTGTGAGCATCTCTGATAAAGAGTCTTTCATTTTTTAAAATTCCTGATATACATTTTCAAATATATTACTTGCCATCTCTACCTATTCCTATTTTTAAACTAAAATAAATGAGTATCAAAATATATACCAATTAAATTTGGAGTATCTTTTGGAGTTCTTTGTAGAATTTCTCTATCTCTTCATTCTTTGCAACAGATGTTGGTACATATCCTGCCATTACCTTCATGGTGGTCTTTATGCAAACACTTACCATGAGTTCTACCATATGAATTGACCAGATGTCCTGAGAATTTTTTTTTTGCCTAGAGATGCATGATAAAGTGAAGACCTGACATACTTTTCTTTATTCTTCAAAGTAGAAGCTGAATTGTCCTTAGTTGCCACTTCCCCTTTCCTTCTGGTTTCATTATTAGTTAAAATGTCAAAACTAACGTGATCAATCACTCAATGAATAAGTTTTTATGGAAAACTCACTATATGCTAGGCACTGTGGTAAAAGAACTCAAGATACACAAGAAAAAAATGAAACAGCTCCTCCAATAAAGTGTTTATGTTCTATTAGGGGAGAGAACATCTACACAAATCAGCATATGAAAATAACAGAAGGTAAAATCTGTGGGTAGGGTACTTGTAGCCCAAAGATGCAGACGAAGATTAAGAGTTCTTAACATTTTTTTGTGTTTTAACAATCTCCTAAAGCCTTTGTTTTTAAATACATAAAATAAAATGCACAGGATTACAAAGGAAAATAATCATACTCAATATTCAGTTATCAAAGCATTTTTTTATTAAAGCTTTTTATTTGTATAATATATGTATGGGTAGTTCCCCAACATTGATCTTTACAAAGCTTTCCATTACAAATTTTACTCCCAGTCCCCTCCCCTCCCCTACATGGCAGGAAGTCCACTACATGTTAATAATGTTGAAATGCTTGAGAAGTTATGCAAGAAAAATCCTATCTACAAGAAAAAAAAAGAATCAGAGAAAGGCAACACAATGCAAACAAATGTCAATAGAGATCATAAAAATGTTACATTGTGGTCCATATTTCATTTCCCTCTCTCTGGGTGTATATGGTTTTCTTCAGTGAACAATTGGAACTGGTTTGAGACAATTCTTTGTTTCAGAGAGCCATGTCCATCAGAATTGATTATCATGTAATACTATTGTTGCTGTGTATGGTGATCTCCTGGTTCTGCTCGTTTAACTCAGTATCAGTTCATGCAAGTCTCTCCAGGCCTCTCTGAAATCGTCCTGCTGGTTGTTTCTTACAGAGAGAGCAATAATATTCCATAACATTCATATACCATAATTTATTCAGCCACTCTCCAATTGATGGGCATCCATTCAGTTTCCAGTTTCTAGCCACTACAAAAAGGGCTGCCAAAAACATTTCTTGCACATGTGGGGCCCTTTCCCTCTTCTAAGATCTCTTTGGGATATAGTCCCAGTAGAAACACTGCTGGGTCAAAGGGTATGCACAGGTTGACATCTTTTTGAGCATAGCTCCAAATTGCTCTCCAGAATGGTTGGATCCGTTCACAGTTCCACCAACAATGTATTAGTGTCCCAGTTTTCCCACATCCCCTCCAACATTCATCGTTATCTTTTCCTGTCATTTTAGCCAATCTGACAAGTGTGTAGTGGTATCTCAGAGTTGTCTTAATTTGCATTTCTCTGATCAATAGTGATTTGGAGCAACTTTGGAGATGGTTTTAATTTCAGAATCTGAAAATTGTCTGTTCATATCCCTTGACCACTTATCTATTGAAGAGTGGCTTGAATTCTTATATATATGAGACAATTCTCTATAAATTTTAGAAATGAGGCCTTTATAAGAACCATTAAATGTAAAGATGATTTCCCAATTTGATGCTTCCCTCCTATTCTTGTCTGCATTTGTTTTGTTTGTGCAGAAACTTTTTAACTTAATATAATCAAAATTATCCATCTGGTGTTCAATTAGGAGTTCCAGGTCTTCTTTGGACATAAATTTATTCCATCTCCACAGGTCTGAGAGATAAACTATATTACGTTCCTCTAACTTGCTTACACAGTCCCTCTTTGTATCTAGATCATGAACCCATTTAGATCTTATCTTGGTATGTGGTGTTAGGTATGGGTCAAGCCCTAATTTCTTCCACGCTAGTTTCCAATTTTCCCAGCAGTTTTTGCCAAATAGTGAGCATTTATCCCAAAAGCTGGGGTCTTTGGGTTTATCGAATACTAGATTGTTAAGGTTATTGCCTAGATTGTCCTGATATCCTATCCTGTGCCACTGATCGACTGCTCTATTTCTTAGCCAGTACCAAACGGTTTTGATGACCGCTGCTTTATAATATAGTTTTAGATCTGGTACAGCAAGGCCACCTTCATCTGCCTTTTTTTTCATTAATCCCCTTGAAATCCTTGACCTTTTGTTCTTCCAAATGAACTTTGCTACTATTTTTTCTAGATCTGTAAAATAATTTCTTGGGAGTTTGATTGGTATGGCACTAAATAAGTAGATTAGTTTGGGTAGTATTGTCATTTTTATTATGTTCGCTCTGCCTACCCATGAGCACTTAATATTTTTCCAGTTGATTAGGTCTGATTTTATTTGTGTGGAAAGTGTTTTGTAATTTAGTTCGTATAGTTTCTGACTTTTCCTTGGCAGATAGATTCCCAAATATTTTATCCTATCATCTGCTATTTGGAATGGAATTTCTGTTTGTATCTCCTGCTGCTGAACTTTGTTGGTAATATATAAGAATGCTGATGATTTATGTGGATTAATTTTGAATCCTGCCACTTTGCTAAAGTTGTGAATTGTTTCTAGTAGTTTTTTAGTTGAGTCTCTAGGGTTCTCTAAGTATACCATCATGTCATCTGCAAAGAGTGATAATTTGGTTTCTTCATTACCTACTCTGATTCCTTTTATCTCTTTTTCTTCTCTTATTGCTAAAGCTAACATTTCTAATACAATATTAAATAGTAATGGTGATAGTGGGCAGCCTTGTTTCACTCCTGATCTTATTGGGAATGGTTTTAGTTTGTCTCCATTACATATGATGCTTGCTGATGGTTTTAAATAGATGCTACTGATCATTTTAAGGAAAAGCCCATTTATTCCTATACTCTCTAGTATTTTTAATAGGAAAGGGTGTTGGATTTTATCAAAGGCTTTTTCTGCATCTATTGAGATAATCGTATGGTTTTTGTTAATTTGGTTATTAATATAATTAATTATGCTGATAGTTTTCCTAATATTGAGCCAGCCCTGCATTCCTGGTATAAATCCTACTTGGTCATAGTGTACTATCCTGGGGATGACTTTCTGTAATCTCATTGCTAATATCTTATTTAAAATTTTTGCATCAATATTCATTAGGGAAATTGGTCTATAGTTTTCTTTCTCAGTTTTTACGCTACCTGGTTTAGCTATCAGCACCATATTGGTCTCATAGAAGGATTCTGGCAGTATACCTTCTGTCCCTAATTTCTCAAATAGTTTGTGTAGTATTGGAATCAATTGTTCTTTGAATGTTTGGTAGAATTCACATGGAAATCCATCTGGCCCTGGAGATTTTTTCTTAGGGAGTTGGTTAATGGCTTGTTCTATTTCTTTTTCTGATATGGGGCTATTTAAATAATTTATATCTTCTTCTGTTAACCTGGGCAATCTATATTTTTGTAGATATTGCTCCATTTCATTTAGATTATCAAACTTACTGGCATAAAGTTGGGCAAAGTAACTCCTAATTATTGCTTTAATTTCCTCTTCATTGGAGCAAAGTTCTCCCTTATCATTCTTGAGACTAACAATTTGATTTTCCTGTCTCCTTTGTCTTATCAAAGTAACTAAAGGCTTATCTATTTTGTGGGTTTTTTCATAGAACCAACTCTTAGTTTTATTTATTAATTCAATAGTTTTCTTGTTTTCAATTTTATTAATTTCTCCTTTTACTTTTAGAATTTCCAATTTGGTATTTAATTGAGGGTTTTTAATTTGTTCTTTTTCTAGTTTTTTTTAATAATAAGCCCAATTCATTGAACTTTTCTTTCTCTATTTTACACAAGTAAGCATCTAGAGATATAAAATTGCCCCTTATAATCGCTTTGGCCGTATCCCAAAAATTTTGGTATGTTGTCTCCTTATTGTCATTCTCCTGGATGAAATTATTGATTGTGTCTATGATTTGCTCTTTTACCCATTCATTCTTCAGGATTAGATTATTTAATTTCCAATTATCTTTTGGTTTATTTTCTCCGGGACTTATATTGCATGTGGTTTTTATTGCATCATGATCTGAAAAGGATGCATTTAGTATTTCTGCCTTTCTGCATTTGATTTTAAGGTTTTTATGCCCTAATATATGGTCAATTTTTGTATATGTTCCACAGACTGCTGAGAAAAAAGTAAACTCTCTACTGTCTCCATTCAACTTTCTCCATAGATCTATCATACCTAACTTTTCTAACAATTGGTTTATCTCCCTAGTTTCTTTCTTGTTTATTTTGTAGTTTGATTTATCTAATTCTGAGAGAGCAAGGTTGAGATCCCCCACTAGTATAGTTTGACTGTCTATTTCTTCTTGCATCTCTCTTAATTTCACCCCTAGGAATTTGTGTGCTATTGCACTTGGTGCATATATATTTAGTATAGATATTGCTACATTATCTATGGTACCGTTTAATAAAATATAGTTTCCTTCCTTATCTCTTTTGATTAGATCTATCTTGGCTTTTACTTGATCTGAGATAAGGATTGCTACCCCTGCTTTTTTTTTGTTCACCTGAAGCATAATATTTTCTGCTCCAGCCGTTTACCTTCATCCTCTTTGTGTCACTATGTTTTAAATGTGTTTCTTGTCGACAACATATTGTTGGATTCTGGTTTTTAATCCAGTCTGCTATCCGCTTCCGCTTTATGGGAGAGTTCATCCCATTCACATTCACAGTTAGAATAACTAATTCTTTATTTCCTGCCATCTTATTTACCCAAGTTATGTTTTCCCCTTTCCTTTCCCCTTTCTCCCTTCCCCCCTCCTCAGTACTTTGCTTTTGATGACCCCCTCCCCCAAACAATACTCCACCCTTTAGATCCCCTCCCCCTGTTTTTACTCCTTTCCCCTGATTCTTCTATTTTCCCTTCTATTAGTTTGTCCCTTACTTTTCCTCCTTTTCCTCCCACTTCCCTCTAGCAACAGACAAGTTTCTATGTGAAATCAAATATCTGATATACACTTTTAGAGCCCAACCAGATGAGAGTAAGATTTACACAGTGCTCATCTCCCTCCCCTCTTTCTCTCAATTATATTAGGTTTTCTTTGCCTCTTCAAGTGATTTTACCTTGTTTTTACCTCCTTTTTTTTTAGATCTTATTTTACCACTTTTTCCCTCTTTTCCCCAGTACGACAACATTTTCCCCTCTAGTTCTTTTTCATATTATCAAAGTAATATCTAGTTAATTATACCCCCAAACTTTGAGTATCCCCCTAGTAGAAATAAAGTTCTCAAGAGTCCTTTCCTTTTTACCTTTTTATGCATCTCTTGAGTTCTGTGTTTGGGTGTCGAATTTTTTGTTCAGATCCGGTCATTTCATTAGAAATAGGTGAAATTCACCTATATCATTGAATGACCATCTTCTTCCCTGGAGGATAATGCTCATTCTAGCTGGATAGGTTATTCTTGGCTGTAATCCAAGTTCCTTTGCCCTTCAGAATATCTGGTTCCATGCCCTTTGATCCTTCAGTGTGGAAGCTGACAAATCCTGTGTTATTCTAATTATTGATCCTCGGTATTTGAATTGTTTCTTTCTAGCTGCTAGCAGAATCTGTTCCTTGGTGCTATAGTCCTGAAATTTAGCCACGATATTTCTTGGGGTTTTAATTTTGGGGCCTCTTTCAGGAGGTGATCGGTGAATTCTTTCAATGGTGATTTTGCCCTTTGATTCTACAATCTCAGGGCAGTTTTCTTTCAGGATTTCCTGGAAGATAGTGTTTAGATTCTTTTTTTTCATCATGGCTTTGAGGAAGTCCAGTAATCCTTAGATTGTCTCTCCTAGATCTATTTTCCAAGTCAGTTGTTTTTCCTAGGAGATATTTCATATTTTCTTCTAATTTTTCATTTTTTTTTGTTTTTGTTTGACTGATTCTTCAAGTCTTCGTGAGTCATTCACTTGCATTTGTTCAATTCTTATTTTTAAAGTGTTGTTTTCTTCAGTTACCTTTTTAAGCTCCTTTTGTAACTGGCCAGTTTCTTCATTGCACTCTTTTTCCACTTCACTAATTTTATTTTTTAATAAATTGGTGTCTTTTTCATATCTCTTTTGCAGGGCATCATATCCTTCTTGCAAGATACTGTATCCTTCTTGCACTGATTTCAGTTTATTTTCCCATTTATCCTCCAGCTCTCTTTTGAGGTTTTTTATGCAATCTTCCAGAAAGGCCTTTTGAAAAGGGGACCAATGATGCTCCTGGCTGATTTTCTCTGGATTTTTGTCTAAAGGAACCTCTGGCTCTGGGGTCGTTTCTTTGCCTTGATAAAAGCTGGCTATGGTGAGAGCTCTCTTTTGCTTCTTCATCATTTTTTTTTAGACAACGTGGATATCTCTTTAAGGTAGGGGAAAAAAAAACTGCGGCTGCAAAAAGCTTTGCCCTGGGGCACTTCGGCAAGTTGACTTAAGGTGCTGGGCGGGTGGGGGCTAGGACTAAGTCCGAATTACTCCTTAAACAAGGCAAGTCTGCCAGAACACCTGCCCTCAATCAGGGCAGAGTGTCCCGAGTGCCTCAGATAAACTCCAGGTGTTTGGAATTTGGAGTTTGGAGTTTGGAATTTCTGCCACTATGAGCTGAGCTGAGTCCTACCCTCACTTCCGGGGTCTATTTATCTCTCTCTCTCAGAGTCCAACTAACCTGATATGAAGTTATCCAGAGAGCTGTGCCCAAATATTTCTGAGTTCGTTGACTTGAAGATCAGTTCAGAGGCTTATTTTATTGTCGATTTGAGAGAAGATCGGAGGAGAGGCAGAAAGTCACCTTTTCACTCCGCCATCTTGGCTCCACCCCCAGATTACCTCAAAGCATATTTTTAAAGCTAGTTTTTAGACCCCTGTTTAAAAATTGCTTGATATCAGAGAAGTTGTCTTTGGAGCAATTTTGAAGGCCATAGGAATTCTAAGAAACTCTATGAGGTAGTAGTGCATTCTGGATATATGAAATAGCTAGTTCAAAGGAGCAGAGATAGAGGATGGAGTGTCATGTATATATGAAGATTTGGTTGGATCATGATATGTGGGAAAGAGAATAATGTAAAATAATAATGGAGAAGTAAGTTGGAACCAAATTTTGAAGATGTTTAAAAATTGTAAAAACTAAGAGGAGCTTAGAGTCTTAGTTTGGTGTTAGAGATCACAGAAAGCTACTGAAGTTTATCGTATAAGGAAGCAACATGATCAGATTCTGTTAGTTGTGCATTCTTTTGGTCAATAGACAAGGATCTCATATTTACACTTCCAATAAATAAGCTAAAGATTATAGATGGCCTAAAAAATTATGTGGTTCTTAGCACCATCTGTCTTCTCTTTTGTTACTTCGCCACTGCCCCTGCAGAAGAAAGCTTCACAGTACTAAGGGATTTCATATATATATATATATATATATATATATATATATATATATATATATA